>ML777721.1:55742-69329 GCA_009831015.1 Picea engelmannii
AAGTATGAAATTTTCATATTGTGATGGGAGATTAGTTACCATCAACTCTTAGACCTTAGAATATATTTTCTCTAGTCTCTCCAATGTTATGAAAAAGTTAGTAATTGTTTATGTATTTTGAAGTCTCTAGTTTTGTGATACTTTTACATCTCCTTGAAATATTTTTTCTTTACTACTTAGTAAATTTTTTTAATTTTAGGCCTTGAAAGGATGGAAGGAAAATTGAGATTTTAAATATAATGATTTTAGACTCACAACACTTGCAAGTAGAACATTTTGAAAAATGAAGTACAAAATCATTTGTTTCATTGCTTGAATTACTTTGTTCCTTGTATTATGCTATTATGTTAAAGGATAAACATGACCCCTTGGAACAACATTTTCTGTTAGATAGATCTACAAATCCCATGACTTTACACTATGTTAAGAACATTTTTTGTTAAAATATTTTGGACTATACTCATAATCAAATCTTTTTGAAAAATGTAGTGCTAATTATTCTCAGATAACTATGTTATTCCTAAATATTGATTTAGTTGAGCTATAAAAGGTGGGATTGTAGTTTTTTTCTTTTGCAGTAGAGAAATTGATTTTTTTTAATAATGGCTTGAAATGGTGTCCCTGTATTCAACATAGTAATTAAGTTTTCTATGAGAATTCCCCTTTACATAGATCCAAGAATTGGAGATTTGATACTCTTGAATTTCCCCATTCTAGATCTTACATAAACTATTATGTTTAAGTATTGGCATACATMAAAAATTTGAACCCAAAACTTAGTCTTGACTTTGTTGAGAACATAATATTGACCTTAAGCATAATAATATTGATTGTCAATTTGGGATATATAACTTGGCTTGGCTACAACAATAGTGCTAGACCTATTTTGGGACAATTGTAATGATATATTTTGGGGTATTTGTAATTTGATTTATGTGAATTTTTAGTCTATGATGTGACTCGGCTCTTTATGAAGGGTTGTTGGTCTTATTGACTGTAAGACTTAGGTGTTTACAATCTAGGACATAGTAGGGGATAAAGAGTTTCTTGTTCAAGACCTTGTTCTGTGAACTGTTACTGTAATCTGCTTGTTCCTAGGAATCACATGTGTATAACTCGAAATATAAAGAGATTCTAATAATGCATTTAGTTATTCATCAATCGTAATCATCTATTGCTGAAAGAAGTTAAAGATATGCAAATATTCAACACATTACACAAATATTACCGTGGTTTACCCCTCCTGGGCTACGTCCACAAAGATTTGGCTCTTAGCTCTGTTATTATGGTAGTTCTTGATTTCCTTATGCCGCACGCTTACAGTTCTCCGCAAAAGTGGGTAAGATCTATGAGAGGCGAACTAAATCGCACCAGTCGCTACAACCTGCGGTCTAATCCTCATATCTACCTTCCCTCATATCTTTCTTGCTCAACAACTTACAAAACTCGGTTCATACGACTCAAAATCTTTCATGTATCGCCAACAACAATACTCGAAAAAATCACTCAATAACAGTGGCATTCCTCATAACAAACTAACATAAAATCAACAACAACAACAACAACCCTATATGATACTTTTGTATCTATATTTATACATTTTGGGCTCTTCAACCACTTACAGAGTATTATCAAAACCCTAACCCTTCTTCTGCTAGTTTTTTCTCCCATATGCGTGCTGTTCTTCCTACAACTATCGCTTTCTTCTGTGCACAATTTCTTGCATTCGCGCGTGCTGATCTTTTTCCAGTTGTCACTTCAGTTTCCTGTACGTTTTATTTCCCATGATCATCATTCTTTCCACTTCGGCCTGGTGCCAACAGGCCCCCAACACTGACATGTGGCTCGTCCCGAGTCACCTAATTGCGTTGTGCTTCCTCGATCTCCCTAATGATTGTCTGGAACTTCTCCTGCAATTCTGTTGCTTTTGTCAGTGCCTGCTCGATTTTCTCCTTGATAATATCGACTGTGTGTGCTGCTACTTCTTCGCTTATCAGTACTGCACATTCTAGCTGAGTCCTTGCTGACTGTGTTTTGGCTTCTTCTGCTTGCTCCAGTACTGCTGCTATCCATTCCTGCAATGATTCTATTTGAGCCTGACGCTCTTGTTTCTGTGTTTGCACAGTGAGAAGTTTTGCTTGTAACTTCTTTAACTCTTGTGTCCCCTTGACCCATTTTGGGATTGGGATGGTTTTCTGTTGCTGCTTGAATTCTTGGATCATTGCATTGATCATTTCCTCCTCCTTGTCCCATTGTTGGACCTGCGGATCCTCTTCCAGTTTTGTTCAGAGTTGCGCTGCTTTATCTTGCAAGTCGGCTACTGTGCTGCCTGTTTTTCCAGCTCCTGTAGTTGCATTGTTGCTTCCTGCTTCCTCTGCTCCTTTACTGCTGGTGGAGTGGTTGGTCTAATCTGTCCATGGAGAGTCTCGATCTCCTTCTGATACTGATCAATTGCCTGGGCAATCTGATCGATATTTTCTGCCGTTGGGAGTTCACTTCCTTGCGTAGTAGTTGGAAGTTTCCCAAAAATGTCTTCCACTCTGCGTTCCAACTCATTTTTGCATTCCTTCTCCTCCCGCGTTTCAGATTTTGCCTGCGCGCAAACTGTTTCCAGTGTTTCCTGCTTCTTTGTTTCTTGTTGTAGTTCAACCAAGTTTTTATGTGCTCGAGACTATATCTCATGGTCGATGCTAACCTGCAATTGGTATAAGGCCTTTGTTGACATCCATGTTAGGACCAATTGGATCTGATCCAAATCCTTCAGTGGTGTTTGTCCCACAATCTCATCCATTCGTAGCATGCTCAGCGTTATGTAAACTGTGGAATGTGGTTTCGGAAGAACTGAGTTGCGTTCTCCTACCTCTATTATTTTTGTGTTCCGTGCGCTCAATTGCTCTATGCCTCTAGTGCTACTTGAAATCTGGGCTTCTCCGAATTTCTTCAGGAGCTGCCCCATTTCTACCAGTGCCTCCTGTAGTTTATCCCTGTGGTGCGCTGCATGATCAAAGTCCTCTGTGAGGCAATCCTGGACCATTATGGCAATCATCTCTCCATCGTCCTCTGTGATTGTGTATTTTGGTGGTGGTCATTGTGCCTTTGATTTCTTGCGCGCACCTGTTCCCTGTACAACTGGTCTCTTAATTCCCCTTGTTTCCTGTGTGATGGGGTTCGTCATGGTTTCTTGTGCTCCCTCAGCTGGGTTCTACTGTTCATTGGTTGACTGAGTGGTTTCTGTTCTCCCCTTTTGGGTCCCTGGCTGCTCTGAGCCGCCCTCTATCTGAGTCGACTTGATTTGGCCCGTTCTTGGTTTCTTGGGTATTGGGACTTGTGGAGGCTGTGTTTTCGCCTATGAAGCCCCTCCTTCTACTGTTTGTCCCGGTACTGCTCTGGGTATGGTTGGGTTTTCCATTCATTCGACCACTTGTGGATGATCATGTCAATGTCTCCCTCGGTGATGTAGTAGCACATCTGTAGCCACTGTTTATGTGGGTCCTGTCTTGGCTGTATCCACATGGCTTGTTGTCTAACCCAAAAATTGGCGATGCCCCTGAATCGTGCGACAGCCTGTGGTGTTATCCTCCATGCTCGGTTGATTGCTTCCTGCATTTCTCGTAGGTAAGATTCGAATATAATTCCATTTTCCTTCTTATGCTTGGCTAGTGGTGCAGATTTCAGGATGCGATATCTCGCTCCTCCTAGCTATGGTGTGGTACAAAAGGTGACGTGGTTTGGTTCTTTCCATCCCATGAAAGCGATGAGAGTAATCAACCATGAGTAATGAAGTTCCGTACCTTCTTCCTGCGCGTCTTTATAGTCTATTTGGAACAAATTTCACAGATATGGCGCCGAGCTCATGAAGGTGCCTTCTGTACACTGAGCTGCAAGAGCGATGACTCTTGATGGTACTTCATCTTTGCAGCATTTTCTTAGCAGTTTGCAGGCTAAGATATTTGCTCCCAGTTGTGTCGCAACATCGTTAATTCACTTAATTATAATGCCTCTTGTTCCCCTGTCGGTGCCATATTTCTTTTTCATTTCTTCTGCCAATGCTTTTTCTTTGGACTTGTCGTCGAGTATCAGCACGGGATCCATACCTCGAATGGGTAGTGCTGTAATTTGTGCAATAAGTTCAATGGTTATGGGGATAGGTTTGTCCAGCCATACATCCCCTCCATGCGTAACTGCTAACAATTGTTTGACGCATGCTGTCGCATATTGGCCTCTGTCAAAGTGTGGTATCTTCAACAATCCTAAGATTCCGGTTCTGTCTAGTTCGACTGCCCACTTGCATGGCTTAGTGATAGTTCCTCCGAGAGGGTTCACGGGTATTGTCTCCGTAAAGACTTATGGTGCAAGATCTGGATATTTTCTTTCATCCGCTAAGTCATGGTCGGAAAACTTGAGCTTCCTGACGTGACCCAATAGCTGTGAGTCCACCTGTATTCCTTTTGGTGTGCGAGGTAGCACAATCTCTGCAGCTCGGTATCTGAATCTTGTCTTCCTATTGTGTTGGATGGTTCGAAGTTCCAGCAGCTTCCGGTTGCTCCTTCGCCATCCATTCTTCCCAAGTCTTGCCCATTTCACCAGTCGGCTTGGCCGAAAAATAAAAGTCTGGGATGGGTATTTGTGGAACATCTGGTTGGACCTCTACTTCCAGGTTCTGTGTGCCTCCATTTATTTCCATGGCTTCTTCGACATTTTTTGGCTGTCCTTCCTGATGAGTTCCTACTGCTTGATTCCGAGGCTCCTGCACCGCTGTCGGTGTATTCTCTTTCATGGTTTCCGCTTGGGGTTGCGAGATCTCTTCCTGGATCGGTGTTGATTCCACTGGGATGTCCTCCGGCGACGGGATTTCGTCAATATCAACGATCTCCAGTGGCTGTTGGTCGTTCTCTTCCCATGTTCCTCGTTACCTAGTTTGAACCCTATTTGGTCTGACTGTCTGGCTTGATTCTTCGAGCTTTGGTGGTGCCATGCTGGTGTCTGTCGGATGTTTACTTGGTTCAAATATCTCAGATAAGCTCTGTGATCTCGCTCTGTGCGTTCGGGATTCTATTTCTCTTTCTCCGTTCTTCTTTTGCGAATAGACTAACTGTTTCTATGCTCGTATGTTGTATGGGTGTGCCATGAAGCTTGTTGAGGATGCCTCCTACCTTGTGCAATTAATGCACCATAAATGTGGGTTCAATGCATCCGCGGTGGTTTCGTACCTACCCTTATGGCTACTTTTTCCGTCGCCAGTTGGCATGTTTAGTGCAACATCCCATCCGTCCTTGCCTGGCTTTAATTCTGCCTCATGTTGTCCTGTTAGTGTGCTTTTACTGACTTTCATTTTCCCGCTTGTTTCCCTTTTCGATATGGCCGTTGTCTTTTCCCTCACTGGTTTCGTGTTTCGTATGCGACTTATCCGTCATGTTGCGCACTGTTGTTTTTTTTTTTACTGCGTGGTGGGTAGTCAGCTATTGTTGTATAACTTCAGCCGGATCCCGTTGATCATTCCTCTGAGGTCTACGCCTGCTAGATATTTCAACTGTACAGCTTCCGTGACAACTTTTACCTCGTATGGTCCTAGCCAATGCATCCTCAGCTTCCCTGGGTGCTGCAGCACTTTATTGTCGTAAAGCAATACTAGATCTCCTTCCTTGAACATCTTTCTCTTGATGTGGCGGTCGTGCCACACTTTGTCTCTCGCTTTATGTACTTGTTGATGGAATCCTGCCAAGATTCGGTCTTCCTCCATTGTCAATAATTGATCTAGTCATTCCTGGACTGCACCTTATTCTGTCATTTGTGTGATAGCTGTTACACGTAGACTAGGTATTAGAAATTCTAACGACACTACTGCTTCTTGACCATAGATCGGTTTGAATGGTGTGTGGCCTGTCAACTTTTTGCATGTGGTTCTATACGCCCATAGTACTGTTGGTACATTGAGATCCCAATCATCCCTGTTGGCATTACATATCTTCGTTAGGGCACTCTCTAGAATTTTGTTGAAGGATTCTACCGTGCCATTAGCCTGTGGGTGATACGGTGTGATTTTTTGGTGATGAACTTCAAACTCTTCAAGCATCACTCAGATGGTGCTGTTAATGAAGTGTGTTCCTTGATCGCTCATCAAAATTCTTGGGCACCCAAATCTAGTAATTACCTATTCGAAAAGAAAGTGGGTAGTTGTCTCTGCGCTGCAATATTTTACTGGTGCAACTTTCGCGAATCTCATTAAGTATTCCTTCGCGGTGATAATATATCTCGCCCCTTTTCTCTTGGAGGGTGGGTTAGTGGGTCCCACAAAGTCTATTGCCCATTTGTCAAATTCCTGAAGTGTCACTTGCAGTCGTAGTGGCATCTCGTCCCTTCTGTTGGGTTTGCCGACCCATTGACAGACATCACATTGTTGACAATATTCTTTCGAGTCTCTATGTATTGTTGGCCACCATAATCCTGCGCGTAGTACCTTCTGCGCGACAGCTTTTCCTGCATAGTGCCCTCCTGCTATTCCTTCGTGGGTTTTTGCTAAAATTCTTGGTCGTTCATGGTCTAGTATGTATCTTCGTAAGATGCTATCTGTGCCCATTTTGTATAGATGTCCTGCGATCAGTTGATAGTCGGCTACGCGGACTACCAGGTTCTTCTTCTGTGCAGTGGTATATCCTTGCGGTGCAATACCTGTGCTCAAGTACTGGATGATGTCTGCAAAGTAATCGTCAGCAATTTGTACTGAGAAGAGCCGTGCATCTAGAAAGTTGTCTTCCAAATTTGTTGGTTCCTCTCCATTTATGACCCTCGATAGGGGTTAGGCCCTGCATTCAGTTTTCCTGGTTTGACTATTACCTTGAAGTCAAATTTTTGAAATAACAGTAACCATCGACAAATTCTCCCCCCCAACACTGGCTTTTTAACTAGGTATTTCATGACTGAGTGATCTGTAAACATCTTAAAGTGTTTTCCCAATAGGTAGTGTTTGTATTTCTGTAGTGCGTAAACCATAGCTAAGCCTTCTCTTTCCGTCATGTTATAATTATGTTCTGATTCTGATAATTTCCCGCTTGCGAACGCTATCGGGTGATCCAAGTCTCTTGCTCTTGGTTGCACTAAAATAGCTCCAAGTGCTATTGCTGATGCATCTACATGTACATGGAATGTCTTCTCCTAGTCTAGAAATACCAATATTGGTGCGGTGACCATCTTTTCCTTCAGAGTATCTAGACCGTGTTGGCACTCATCGTTCCATTGATACTTGGTATCCTTCCTTAATAGTTTTTCCATAGGCGTTGTAATCTGTGCGTAGCCTATGATGATTTTCCTGTAATATTCCGTATGTCCTAACGTTGCTCTTAGTTGGCAGACTGTTTTTGGTGCTGGTAGGTTAACAATGACTGCGATTTTGGCCAGATCCACTAGTAAACCCTGTTTGCATACTATGTGTCCCAGTAGTATCCCAAATGGTGTTCCAAATATGCATTTCTTGATATTCAGTGATATCTGGCATTGTCTACATCGTTCTAACATCAGGCGTAAAACTTCCACATGGTTTTTTAACAAGCTATAAAGCGTCCAATCATCCAGGTATACTTCAAGAAATTGGTGGATGAATTCCTTAAATGCTGCGATGACCACTCTGGAGAATATCACAGGTGCATTCTTCAGTCCGAATGGCATGACTGTGTACTGATAAGATCCCCATTCTGTCGCAAATGTGGTCTTGTGTCTATCCTCTTGTGCTATCTTAATCTGATGATATCTCGAGAATCCATCGGTGAATGAATAGGCTTCGTTTCCTCCTACGTCCTCAAGTACTTCGTCCATGAATGGTGTGGGGAATGGGTCGTGTAAGCAGGCATCATTCAACTTCCTCAGGTCGACGTATATCATGATCCCTCTTCCCTGTTTCTTGTCCTGTACTACCATCGGGCTTATCCATTCTGATTCTTTGACTGCTTCGATGATGCCGGCCTCGAGCACCCTGTTGATTTCATCTTTAACTTTCTGTTTGTAGATGGGGTTCAGTCTATATGGTCATTGTTTAATGGGTTTCGTATCAGTTCTGAGTGGTATCTTCATTTCTCCTAATTCTCCGACTATTCCTTTCATCTCTGTAAAGGTTGTGGGAAAAAGGTCGCTGTATTTTTGCAATAATTCTGTGATGCTTTCTAGTGTCTGTTCGTCCCAGTAATCTCCAATGCTAGCCATTTTGGGTTTCTCGGCGGTCCCTATGTTAACCTTCTTGATATTGATTGGCGCAGAGATGACCTTTGATTCTAAGGGTGGTCCTTCCACATCTCTCTTGCCTTTGACTTCTTCAATCTGAATATCGCGCGGATCATCTTCATCTGGTGCTTCCTCCTGTACATAGTAGCATGACAACAGTTCTTTGACTGTCTGTTTATTTCGCTGTTGTACCTCAGTGATAAATTTCACTTCTGATTCTGTAATGAATATGACATCTCTGATCCGTTTCAGGGCTGTGTCTATGTTGGGGTTCTCATGCTCGAATGAGAAAGTGACTGTAAAGTTCTGTTGGAGTGTCGCCCATGTCTTGGTTCCTTTTCACATTTCCTGGTCTATATACCAATTCGCTGGTATGCCTTCTAAATTATGAATGAAGTGGTGAGCCCATTCTTCTGGTGGCGTCATTTTCCATAGTGTTTTACACGCCTCCAAGTGTTCTGCTGGTATTCTTAGTCCATCATATTTTTGTTGGTTGTTCCATATCTATTCTGCACCGAACCTTATGCGCAGTAATCATTTGCATTAGTACCAATCTGTGATAGTCTCTTTGTGTGCACCCCACCATCTTGCGGGTGTAGCCTTTAGTGCTAAATCTAGTGCTAATAGTCTCTCGTTCTCTAATACTTCGTCTTCGTATTGTGTCAAGAAAGTTTCCAAATCATTTAGTCTGTGAAAACTGGGTGGTTCTCTGATTTCTGTGCCAAGCCATATGACTGCGCAGTCTATTCTTGCACACCTTCTTGTGGATACTTCGTGTAGTCTTTGCTACCAGTTTTCTAACCCAGTGTCTGAGTCTGTTGTGCATGAAGTAATGCTCCGCCAATTGAGTACCCCATTTGTAGTTGGGTTTATATAGTCCACATCGCGTGCAGTTGTTCTGTACAACTGGCCGATTTCATCTAGATCCAGACAAGTGGGTTCTATGAACCTCTTGCCTTCTGATGGATCGAGTGGGGCTATAACCCTGTAGTCTCCCGACTCAAATGTCATTTTTCTGGTTTTCAAGTTAATTATGGCCTGGTTGTCGAACGCCCAATCCAGACCAAGTAATGCTGGGTAAGGTGTTGTACCATCTACTATTTCGATGACTTCAACGTATGCCTTAGTGTGCACACCATCCATATCTATGGTTACTCATCTCAGTCTACCTATTGGTAGGACTCTATGTTGATTTTCTAGCTTTAATTGAATAGTTGAGTATCCCAATGTAGGTTCTCCCATGCATTGCCATGTTGTTTTTGGTAGTACGTTCACCTCGGATCCTGGATCTAGTATAATATCTCCCATGTTGAAATCCCCAATGTTAAGAATTGATTCTAAATTCTCTACTTGTTCTTCTTCTTGTGTGTAGGTGGTTGACAGTTTTCAGTTCTGGCTTTTGTTCCGTCTCGCTGCTACATTTCTCTAGAATGTTTTGCAATACTTTGATAGATGAATGATCACTTAACATTTTGATGCATGATTGCAAAATGTATTTGATAGTACTTACTTGTTCCTTAGGTTGTATTCTGTTGGTATGGTTCAGTGATGGCGGCATGTCATATTCCAGAGATTTCTTGTTCTGCTGTGCAGTCAGCGCTATGTCCTCCTTCTAGAATTCTTTTCGGGATTATGTAAAGATCTCCTTTTCCTTTTGCACATCGAACTGCTTCTTGGGGTCAGGGTTCTTCTTTACCCATTGGTTCTGCGCTGGGTCCTGTCGAACTGCGTCGTTTCTTGTTTTCGTTCCTCCTCGAGTGACTATGTTGATGTTCCGTCCATCATCGTTTGCTTCGACTGAAATCCACTGAACATTTGGGTTATTTTGGTTCCTTTTTTCATGGATCTTGACGAGTAGTGTTGGACATTCCTCTGTATCATGGTCCAAAGCGTGACAATACATACATGCCGCTGGTGGCAGTGGGAATTCCCGTGCACAATGTCTTGGTTGCTGGCAATTGTGACATGTGACTGGTCCTCTCCCACATCCAAAACCTCCTCTGGCTCTTCCTGCTCCTCTATAGGCTGTGCGATCACCTTGTGGTGCGTTATATTGTGGTCCCTGATTATACTGCGCGGTATTGTACTGGGGCTGTGATGGGTTGTACTGTAGCTGCGCATTATTATAAGATTGCTGCACAGTATTATACTGCTGCTGCATAGTGTTGTATGGTGCTGGGGCTTGAGTGAACTGTGGTGCTGCCTGCCCAGTCATCATTTCTTCTTGTACCCTGTATGCGTATGAGGTTCTTTCCAGCATCAGCTCCATAGTTTTGCAGTTTTTGTCATTGTGGCCGACTAACTTGCAAAATATGCAATGTGAGTTTGTTGGGATTGTTTGGTATTTCTGCATCATCGTGCAATGGTAAGGGTCGTGACCCAGTTTCTTGCAGATTTCATACCATAATCCCCCCTGTGGTAGCAGGTTTGGCATCCCTGTTGCCATATACTGCACGAACGTCGGACATTCATTTTTGTGGTGTCTTTCTGTCCTGCATGTGGTACACCAAACGACTTCTCATTTGTCCTTGTTCTTATTCTGGTTTAGTTGAAATGCTAAGTTCTTCAGATCCTCTTTCAGTTCTTTGATAGCCGAGTCTGTCTACTGGTATTGATTCTCTTCCAATTGCAAGGCTGACTGCAGAGCCTCTTCTTGTGTCTGAAACTTCTGTTGTCGTAGTGGATATTTTAAGTGTGGGAGTAGTGAGTTGACAAACAGGTGCCGATGGTCATAAGGTATTTTAACTTCTCTTTTAATCCCTTGAATCTTTGATCAATCTCCCATACCGATTCTCCTAGTTTTTGTCTTATCTCAATCATATTTTTCATACACTGATCGTCTGAGCTCGGCTTCTGGAACTCATTTATTAATAGTTTCTTAATGTCCTCCAGTGTCCTGTCATCCCGGGAGCACTGTTCGTGTCTAGACTCATGCACCAGTCTAGTGTGCGGTCTCTTAGTGTAATCGCTAGTTGCGCGAGTTTGGTGTTGTCATCAATAATCTGCTTTACTTCCCAGATCTTGGCGCAAATGAATAGATGCTTATCAGGGTCTTCTGCTTCTTCTTCTTGAAACTTTGGTAATCTGATAGTAGGGTCGTGTCCTGCCATTTTGAGTACTGAACTACTGCCTCCTCTACGTGGTGTGGATACTTGACTAATATTACCTGAACTGGCTCCTCCAATTGTCGCTCTTTATGTAGGTGTACTTCCTGCTGTCGGACTTCCTCTGAACTTTGGTTGCCTAAACGGTGGTGTTCTCTGTGGTGTATTGGTCGCACATGGGTTTATGGGTTCCACACGGACATTGATATGAAAGGGGTGGCTGTCTTCTCTTCCCATTCATGGGCCTCTTGTTTTCCTCTCATAGGTGGTGCACAAAATTCCCTGAATCTGTTCCACAACCCAGAGATCCTCTACCTCTTCCTCATCGCTTGCCAAGCCCTCCCTTTCAGCGATGGCTCTCTTCTTGGTGTTTATCTTATATTGGTAGGGTGCTCCATTATGCGTCATTCTTTATGACGCCAAGATCCACTTGAGATGGTCGTCATCCATCGATATCAGGTCCAAGGGTTCCTCCTCCTTCTTCTCTTTATCCTTCCGTCCTTCCATTCCTCCTCTTTCTTTCAGTGCTTCTCCCGTTCCCCCATGCGCGCAGGGAAGTCTAACTATTTGATTCCATTTTCATTACACTTTTGTTATATAGCAGTATCTTGATAGAAGTATACAGGGATCGAATGTACCTCCCTCTGGGTCCTCGTAGAAATTCTTGGTCGGCTGCGCTGTATGACTTTGCTGTCTACCACAAACTCTGTGATGAATCCTACCACAATATTGTCAAGCCAAAAGTCTACTGCGTGGGTGAATTTGTTGTTCACCTGCTGCAACTACTGAATCTGTACTAGAGTCCAATCTAGTTGTCGAATCCGATTCGTCGGGTGATTATCTGTTAACCTTAAGATCCACTCCTGTAGTAGATGCGGAGAATCACAGAAAAAGATTTTGTGTAAATCCGTAAACACATATTTATCCAGGTATGTGCGTGGTGTGATTCTAGGGTTTCTATTGTCTTTGTGTGAAAATTCTAGCTCTTTAGTTCTCAACTAACCCTCGATTTCTTCTCTCGTGGGGTTCCAAGGTCTCCACATTCCCTTCTAATGACTCATTGCTTCTTCGATGGTTCTTGTCCACTCTATCTCATATACTTAGTCCTATCTTGTTCCTCTTAACATGACAACGAAACCATTTTTTGGTTTTATCGACTCCCTTCTTAGGTTATCTGAGTTATTAACCTAGGGTTCATGTCATTCGGGGTTTCAACAAAGCCTCTAACTATCGGCCCTCTTGGTAAACCAGAAGGCAACGCAACACCCAGAAGGTACTGCGCAGTCTCACCCGAGATAGCTATGGATGGTTGACTGTAAGACTCAGGTGTTTACAGTCTAGGACATAGTAGGGGATAAAGGGTTTCTTGATCAAGGCCCTATTCTGCGAACTGTTACTATAATCTACTTGTTCCTAGGAATCGCATGTGTATAACTCGAAATATAAAGAGATTCTAATAATGCATTTGGTTATTCATCAATCGTAATCATCTATTGCTGAAATAAGTTAAATATATGCAAAAATTCAACACGTTACATAGATATTACTGTGGTTCACCCCTCCTAGGCTATGTCCACAAAGATTTGGCTCTTGGCTCTTTTATTATGGTAGTTCTTGATTTCCTTGCACCGCGCGCTTACAGTTCTCCGCAAAAGTGGGTAAGATCTATTTGAGGTGAACTAGATTGCACCAGGCTCTACAGCCTGTGGTCTAATCCTTATATTTACCTTCCCTCATATCTTTCTTTCTCAAAAACTTACAAAACTCGATTCATACGACTCAAAATCCTTCACGTATCGCCAACAACAATACTTGGAAAAATCACTCAATAACAATTGCAATCCTCATAACAAACTAACATAAAATCAACAACAACAACAACAACCCTATATGATACTTTCGTATCTATATTTATACATTTTGGGCTCTTCAACCACTTACAGAATATTACCAAAACCCTAACCCTTCTTCCGTTAGGTTTTTCTCCCATACGCATGTTGTTCTTCCTCCAGCTGTTGCTTTCCTATGTGCACGCTTTCTTGCATTCGCGCGTGCTGATATTTTTCCAGTTGTCACTTCAGTTTCCTGCACGCTTTCTTTCCCATGATTGTCCTTCTTTCCACTTCGGTCTAGTGCCAACAAGGGCCTATGAAATTTTAGGAAGAGAATAGAGAAAAATAAGTTGGCCCTACATATTCCTTTTCTTCCTCTTCTCATATTGCTAGATTATATGCTCTTCAAACAAGTTATGGTTCTTAAATGATAGATTTAG
>ML777721.1:78544-92139 GCA_009831015.1 Picea engelmannii
TGCCATATTTGGCCTCTCTCAACATACCGGATCTCACCAAACTCACCAATGATCCTATATTGCATGACGCCACATGGCCTGCAATGCCAAAAAAACTTCCTTCAGACATACCAAAGTTTGAAGGAAAGGCAGGGGATGACCCCGCCAACCATGTCATGACCTTTCATCTATGGTGTTCTTCCAATAGCATTATGGATGATTCCATTAGACTGTGATTATTTCAACGCACATTCACTGGCCCATCGGCTAAATGGTATGTCGAAGAAAAATCAAAATCCCATGCGACCTTTGAGTCATTGGCCAAAGCATTCTTGACATTTTTTCAATTACCCATCCGCCACGACAATGGTTTCGAACTACTGTCTAACTTCAAACAAACCTCAGCCACACACATCGCTGACCACATTCATGAGTGGCATAGGTGACGTAGTTTGTGCAAAGCGGAAACCACCAAGCAACAATGTCTTGACTGGTTTCTTAGATCACTTGTCTCTCTCCTTGGAAAGGATGTAGCTTCCACCTTCCCTCAATCCGAAGAGGAAGCCATCAGTAAGGCCCAACAATATGACCTCATCTATGCACAGTACTTATACAGAGTACTTCCTGATCTTCCAAAACCTGTTCCCTTTGGCCAAGACAAACCTGGGATGTCTCACTCAGCAGACGGGCTAATAGGTGCCACCACACACCATGGTCCACAACCCCAACCACCACCGATGTATGGAACACCTCAATACCCGCCGGCATATGGGGGAACTTCTTATTACCCCCCACCCCCTTATCAACAGCCATACACTGTTGCTATACCTCCACCCATCAGTGGACCGCCACTGGCACCTCCCATACATCCACCTATTCCCACAAATAGTGGTACTCCCTCAACATCAGCTTATAGTACTAGTGAAAGCACTACGCCTTCCTATGTACCTTATTTATCGGTACCACCACAAAATCCATACTTCCCGTTTCCTGGTCCTCCACAACCCATGGCTCCCCCACATCCTCATGCGGGGGTAAGTTTTGTTCAACCCGCTGCTGCTCAACAATACCAAAATTTTGAACAATTGAACACAGCCAATCCGACCCATCCATCGAACAATGCCAAGAAGAAAGGAAGGAACATGAATAACAACAACCCAGGTTAAGGTGGGAATCAACCCCCATAGCACCAACCTATTGGGGGAAACCAGAACCAAGGGAACCAAAACCCCCAAGGGGGCAATGATAACAAACGCCAAGGGAGAAATAATGTTAAAACCAACTTCCCTTGTGCCCTTTGTGGTGAGTTTGGTCATTACACTCACCATTGCCCCCAGATCACTGATTTCGAACGGTTGAAAGACTCAGGTAGTCTTCCCCATTCTCCTGCACAAAATGCCCCTCAGCAGGCACCACAACAATATGTGCAACAACACCCTCCCGCCGTACTGCAAAATCCTATCCCACATCAAGGCGTGATAAACACCCAACAGGACACACAGCATCCCCCACCTCAGGTGGGACAATACCACAACCCCAACAATCCAGCAGAGTGTACAATTCTCCTCACCAGTGAGGAAGAAATCCTTCCGCAAACGCGTAATCGTCAGTTTCATGCACCCACTGAGTCTACTCCCATCTCTTCAGAGACAAATCCTGCACCAACGGGACCCCCGTTGGTGATCCGCCACCCTTCCGCCGAACCACCACTTCGCATCCTGCGCATCCCATTGCACAGGAATGCCCACAACCCACAGGCTAGGGTAGCTCACAACTATAGTTTGGTAGACGACTTAGCACAATCCCCGGTTGCCATGTTAGTCTTGGAAGTCCTCCAGACTTGTCCTACACAGCGGAAATCACTACTTTCCGCCTTGGGGGCAGTCGATCCTGCGGATACTCGACTCATCACCTTTGATCTTGACAACGGAGAACCTCGTCTTCCCGCCTTGATCGCTTTTCAAATACCAGTGAAAATATAGAACATCACAGTTCATCGGTGTATTATCGATGAAGTTGCATCCACATGCATTATGTCCAAAACAGTATGGCAGAAACTTGGTTCCCCGGAACTCATACCCTCTGCCATCACATTACGAGCCTATGATGGACGACCATCCTCTCCTAAAGGGCTCTTCCAAAATGTCCCCGTTGAACTCGGGGGCAAGACTATTCTCATTGATATCGAAGTTATCGACACCCCGCTCGATTATAATATCCTGTTCGGTCGTAGCTACATGTACACTATGAAGGCAGTGGCATCTTCCGTCTTTCGGACAATGATGTTCCCCCATAACGGGAAGATCGTGACCATCGACCAAGTCTCACATTATGAGCCTAAACCATCTTCCAACCTCGATAACATTCTTCCTCTCATCCACACAAACCAAGACGCATATCCTCTCGTAGAGATGGGTCCTGGGATTTTCAAAGATCCATCCTTGTTAGGGACTTACCACGGAGCACCACCACTCCTTCATCCTGCTAATCAAGTATGCGTCATATCATCTAACGGAACTCACACAGAGGATGCTCGTTTTCCTCAGGAGGCTTCAGTCATTCCTGATGTCCCAATAGTCACAGAACCACTCCCGTCGGAGCCTCCTTCACACTCGTCGACCCCAACAGTCCACAAATCCACATCTCCTCAGGGGCATAGTCCCGTTTGGGAGACAATTCCCCAACCCCTCACCCAAATTCCCTTCTTTTACCCTCCACCAGGTATAGAAGATTTTCAGGTAGCCGCCACACTCACACTACCCAATATGGTGTTAGCAATCCCAGTTTGGTACTTACATCCACCAGAGATGGTCCCTCGACCATCCCTTCCCCCAGAGGAAGGAATCCCCATGACGATTCCTGTCCTTACCCTCACTACCCCTATACTCACTAACCCCCCTACTACAGCTGGAGGCAGGAGGAAGAAGAAGGAGCCCACTTCTCCACTTCCTCCACGCATCCCACCACCTTGCGCACTATGTGAAAAAGAGGGCCACCAAACCAACAACTGTCCATCACTACCTGAATTATGGAATTTGATCCCCCCCAATCAAACTCCCACAACACCCGCTACTACTGCTAGTCCCACTATTACCACCAACCCTTCTAGTAGTAAAGGGTTGAGGACCAAATATGCTTGTGCTATCTATTCAGAGTACGGCCATTATACCCATCATTGCCCAACACTGCCACACTTCTGGCAGACGTTAGCCGCTGTACGCCAGAATTTCCAGAACAACCCATGCCCTGCTACGTCCTCTCCAACAAATATCACTGACATCCGCTATGTCACCACTTCAGTCAATGAACGCATGAGATGCCCTTGCTCTCTCTATGATTCATTAGCTCATTTTACATACCAGTGTCCTATGATCCTTGGATATAGGCAACGTCAATTGGCCCTGCTTCACCAACCCGCAGAAGCAATCATTGACCTTACCTCGTCACTCGAGGATCTTCATGTCATTTCTCCTAAGCCCGAGGCACTCCCAATGCCTTCGTGGTTCTTAAATGACATCTCTGAGGATTTACCTCGCAACCCCCCCAACTCTCCTGCTCATTCCCCTCAGTACTTCAATATATGGTTTATGTCGAGTGAACCCTCACCATCTCCTTGCATTGCTCCCTCTACTTCTCCGTTAGAGGGAAACCACACTGTCACCGAGATCACTCCTCACGATCCCTTGTATTCCTGGCGCTTCCAATGCGACGAGGAAATACTCGAAGAGATAAACTGCCCAGACTCTCCCTGGGATGCGCTACATCACCGCACACTCTTCTCTCCACAGGAAGCCCCCATGCCTCCTAACCAAAACCCCATTTACATAATCGAAACCAAAGATTTTATCCCATCCAGGCTTATTGATTGGTTCAACAATCCCATTCTTACCCCTGATGCGTTTGAAGAAGGTAATATGGACAACATTTCTCCCACTATCAAAGTCGACATTTCCATTAAAAAGGGAATCATCGAAGAAATTACCATCGGAGCTGCTTGCACTCCTCATGAAATCACCGCATTTAAAGCCCTCTTCTAGGAATATAGGGATATTTTCGCCTGGTCATACATGAAAATGCCTGGCCTCGATCCATCTATTTTCGAACATCGCATCGACACCTGGCCCGACATCACACCAGTGCGCCAAAAACAGTGACCGCTACACCCATCCAAAGCCGCGGCTATCAAAGCTGAAATAGACAAATTACGTGCGGCTGGGTTTATTCATCCCATCGCTTACACTTCGTGGATTTCCAACTCTGTACCCGTCGACAAAAAATAGGGCACTATCCGTGTTTGCACTGACTTCCACGATCTCAATAACGCATGTCCAAAAGACAACTTTCCAACGCCTTTCATCGATCAAATTATCGACGACTGCGCCAACCATGAGGCTCTCTCCTTTATGGACAGATTGTCTGGCTATAACCAAATCCAAATCCACCCAGTCGATTAGTATAAAACCGCATTCACTACCCCATGGGGTACCTTTGCATATCGTGTCATGCCTTTCGGCTTAAAGAATGCCGGTGCAACTTTCCAGCGGGCGATGACATACATCTTCCACGATCTATCTAAAATCATCCTTGCCTACTTGGACGACCTCACAACTCGATCCAAGAAACACACCCAGCATCTCGATGATTTACGAATCATCTTTCAACGGTGTCATCAGTACAACATCCACTTGAATCCTCTCAAGTGTGTGTTCTGTGTCACTACAGGGCACCTCCTCAGTTTTATTGTTTCCCAAAGCGGTATTACCGTGGACCCCCTCAAAGTCCAAGCTATCACCGAAATTCCACCTCCTCAGAATTTACGACAACTTCAGAGTCTACAGGGAAAAGCTAACTTTCTCAGATGCTTTGTGCCTGATTACGCCATACGTGCACACGGTTTCCTCCGCTTACTACGTCACAACATCCCCTTTCACTGGGACGACCACGCCCAATAGTCATTTGACGATCTTAAAGCAACACTTTCAAATGCACCTCTAATTAGTGCACCTGACTATAATCGCGACTACATCCTCTACGTATCAGCATCAGCTGTATCAGTAGCCAGCGTCCTCATCCAGCTCGGAGATGACAGCCCCCCAAGTGAACTTCTCGCCGGCCACCACTCTCTCCAGCACCAACAGCTGGCCACCACTAATCCGCTGGGTCGCAAGTGACCCATATATCCGAACAATCATCGCCGCTATACAACGATGGGCCAGGGAGTCTATCGCACCGATACTCACCACCATCCCAGACACAAAGTCCCGACCTGAGCAGTATCTCTGGCCAATATTGGCTAGCGACATGGTCCTGGGCAACACTGGCTCCGCCAGTAGGGGCGTTCCCCGAAAGAGGAGCCCAGTCAGAAAATAAATATCCTCCACCGTAGTGAAGGGGATCTGCTCTCCTCGTACGAGGAAGCAGTGCAGCTCCGGACTCCACATCCGGATCAGGAACTGCAACAAATACTCCTGTGCCCGTATCAGGCACGCACTGATGCGTGCCTGTCCAACTCACAACCGCCTCCCCATCGCGCACCCATGCACGCTTATCTGGTGGATAAGCGTGCACGTATGTACGCCTATCACCCGCGCATGTGGGGCCCAGACCCCCTAAAAACCCTCTGTACCGCCCTCTGTACAGCCCCTGCCCAAAAATTGAAAACCTATTTCTATGCAGGATTATCAGACCACTAACTTGATACTTGCAGCTCGTCAATCGGATGCCTCGTCCTCCCCGAATCTCCAAATCTCCTCTGAAAACTGCTCATCCAGTCACTATTGCAGCAGGTACAAATGAGGTGGCAATGTGGGCCCTACAGCTATATATAGGCCTTTTTCCAAACTTCCACTCACCATTCTGGGAGCCCAAGGTGTCCGTTTTTCAAACCGTCTTCAGCCATGGGATCAGCATCCCGTCACCTACATCAAAACATTCCCTGGGTCACTTTTTATCCTGAGCCCCCAGGGCACCTTTTTTTCATATCATGGTCAGGTATGCACGCGCATAGTCACATTTGTCAAATACATGCTCATATCTTTGATTCTCTTCAGATATTGTTCACTTTGGGTATTTGGTTGTTATGTGTGCAGGTACTTGCTTATCATTCATCGGCATAATCCCTTCAGGTATATACTCAGCACTGGCATGTAGTCTTTCCCGCTGTATTGCATTTACATTTCCAATCACACCCTTTGATATTGGCCTTTAGGATGCTCATTCCCAGCTCTGCAGTACCCACGCCTCCATTTGCATCTTCGGTACTGTTACTCGGTAGCATTCTTACCCTCATGAGTCGTCCCATTCATAGCACCTTTTGCCACTTTTTGACACTCATGCTGTTTTTCATTACCCTTTAGGGATGGGAGTCCCGATAGTATTTCATCATGACGTAAATCAACCACATACTCCTACTCCTCATTTTTCTAGATTTCCCACACAGACTCCCATATTATCTCTTTACGGTTCTATTTTTTACCTGCACCTCCACAATTTCATAAACCCTCCATTTCATCCACAATCAGTTTGCCCATCTGCGAACCTACCCTCATTTCACCTACCTCATACAGAAACTCACCAATGGGGCCCCCACCCTTCATCAGTCTTCCAAGCACACTATGCCCTATGTGGGCCACCCATATCACACTGGGGCACTCATTTCTGTATTTGTACATTTCTCCCCAAATTATTCGTTATTTATTGTACAAACGCCTTTATTTCCAGTCATTACATTTTCTTTTGTCGTCACCGTTGGCGACTTGCTTTCTTTTGGCCACACGCAACCCATGTCACCCTTGGTTGGAGCATTACTTATCATCTATCCTTGCCGACATCGTCCATATCTTCAGAGTACTCCACAGGTCACTTACCCCTACCCTCTGAATTTGTTCACCTTGTCCCGCCTCTGGCACAACTTATCACCGGTCTTGTCGTCCCTCTGACACTCGACCTTGTTACACGGTTGCGGCCACTTTTTATCTCATACATCCTCCAACCAAGGGCAGTCTTGAGTCTTCCTACTTCTTGACTTTTTCCATGTACCTCTGCCACTTCCTCACCTCAGTAGATTCCACGAAGCCCTTTGTTTCTGGGAGTCACGTTCCCCTTTTGTCGACATCAACACAATTTTCCAGAAGGGCGACAGTATCTTGATTCTCATTTTCCATTTAATGAGAGATCTCAGACGGCACAGAGGGACACACCATTGCTCCCTGCTGTCATTGGCCCCATAACATTCGATGCCAACACTTTCTCATGTTATGGTGGGTATTACTTTGCAACTATTGTAGTTATTTCTATCATTTGCCGAAGACCTCTGAACTTGGTAGGGCCATCAATGCCCGCATCATCGCCGATACTTATTTCTGCGGTCATTTCCTATATATTCAGAGTATGTTCCTCTGCAAAATTGTCTTCTGCCTTTATCATCACCGCCCCTGACGGCGCTGCAGTTGTCTACACCAACACTTCAGTCGTCTTTTTTCAGAGTTACATAACACGAGCATGGGGCATGCCCACCTTGTTTGTACACAGTTTTCTATTTTTCGCACCTCATAGAAGGTCGGGTCCTACCGGTTCTTTTTTTCTCCAACGGATCACTCTGAACGATCCCACTATTGCTCTATCTTACAACAACATTCTCAGTAGAAGAAACATTGATGGATTTTGGTTATATGTATGCTCCTAACCTCATCCATCAGGGGGCATCTGTTATCACTGAAATTTCGTCTGCACATGGTGACAAGAACTCATCATCGTCAAACAACAATGAAGTCATTCATGGCCCTGGATTAATCTTACAACATTCAAAAAAAGGTCAAAAACTATACAAAGTAGTGAAAAGTTGAAGAGCGCTTTACAGAAGTTGGGCGCGCGCGCACATGCGCGGAACAGAAACGTAGCATGCGCGCATATGCGCACGATGCGCGGCTGTTAGCGTAAAAAGCCGCGCACCTGCTAAACGACGCATTTATTAAAGTGGTCGGCCTCCCAACCACTTATGGATCAGCTCCCAAGCCAATTTGACCCTCAAATCTGAGTTGAATCCGAATGGTAGGCTGGTCAAAGACCTAATAATGCCCTAAAGAGACTCTTTTCACACTACAAAGGAGTTACACAATAACCCAATGCAATGCTATAAAAAGCCATGAATGCACCTCATTTTCTCAAGGAATTTCATGTAATGTTATGCTGCCTAGATTGTTTTAAGGACTCCATCCTTGACAAGAACACTTTGGCACCATTTCATTGAGCAATCCACCTCTCCATTGAGTGGATTTGCAAGGAGTTCTTTCATCACCATTTTCATTTTCTTGTTGTAAGGACAACAAGCTTGTGAGGGTCCAAGAGCCTTCCCTTGGAGGAAGAAGGGACTCACAGTCCCCTTTCTTCTTGGTGCTTTGATTTCATCAATAGATCAGCCTAAAAACATTGGTGACATAGGTCTTTTTGTGTTTGTTATCTCTATATCCATATGCTTATGATTTTAGTTTGTATTAGTTTAATTCTTGCTTATAGTTTTGTTTTTCTTTCTCTAACTCTTTCCTCTACAGCTGTCATGCTTAGCAAGACCCAACTGGGCATGTAAAGCACCTCTTATTTTCTCACCAAGGTGACGAAAAGGGTGCAACAATATGGAAGGGGAATAAAACTCATCAGAAATGAATGGATTTCATCCCATATAATGATACCATAGCTAAATAGAAAGAAACATGCAAAATCAAAGTAATATTGTATAAGGTCACTACATATAACATGTATGTCAATGATATGTAATAAATCAATTCAACATTGGAATTATAGGATTAAAGAACTCTACAAAACTACCATAAAAGGAAATAAATGCAAAATGTGGCTAGGGAGATTAGGGTGATAGCATCTAGCATGTGAACTATAAAAAACTAAACAATGAGAGGGATGTAAGAAGAATCTCTACAATTCATTTTTGCATCAATTGTTTGTGCAATATGGAATAATTATGGTAGAAAGGATTAGTATTGTCCCATTGGTCATTAGTGTTCTCATGTTAGTTATCCCAAACATATTTTTTGAATTGGATTCCTCTAGCTGATTTTGCTACAGTACATCTCTTCTATGAAAAATATAGTTCTCTAAGTGATTACCTAAATCCTTTACCTAGGGAGTTGTTTCAAACTTGATCAATAAGCTACCCTTGGGCATGTTGATAGCTAGTGCCCATTTGTGAACACTTGCATTAAACTTGTTTTGGCCTCCATAAGTAGGTCTTCCTTTGATAGTGTTATAGCGTCAATTTCCACTATTGAAACATTGATGCTCTTATTGGCCTAATAACTATCCTCCATATATACAACTCTTCCCCATACCTCCTTTAGTCCTTATGAAAAATATTCTTTTGGAAGATGTACATGCCCTATCAGTTACACATCATGCGTATACACGGGTTACCCAAGGGACAATCGTGTACATGTCAATAAACACTTAAAAAATTATAATTATGCCTAATTAAATGTTGAGTTACGGGTTTGGTTAATTTCCTAACTCCTTTCACCCATACTCAACCATCTCTAACCAACTAGAGACCACATAAAAGGAGCATTTTTCTCAAGGAGAAATGAAATGATACTTTGTGTTGAATTTTTATATGCGATGATGTGTGAGATCGATCGATCATTACAATGATGAATGTGCCATATATAAAGAACATATGGCGACCATCAATGAAAGGATGCGTCTCTTCGACAATAAATAACTAATTATTTATTATATATATGTATACCTTATATTATAAATATATTATATTAATAATATTATTTAATAATTAATAATTATTAATCTGGGAGAATGTATTCCCATTGTTGTCCAAACATCAACACTCTCTCTCAATGAGGGAGACATTCTACATCATGCCGATCTTGTCTCTGAAGTATGCAAACTTCGCCCTAGACTCATGACACCTGTCTGTCAGTCCTAGAAGATGCCTCTCTCCCACATGAACCGAGGGGAAACTCCCTCTACACCTCTCCCTCTGAGCCAAATGACTCTCTCTGAGATCAAGCTCACTCTAGGTCCGCATGTGATAGCATCTAGCATCTTGAATCTTTATCATTCCTGGTCAAATTAGCATGACTAAGGACAAATACCACACCAGGTCCATTCACCACAGGTACACCCCTGTTGGTTAATGTCATCCCAATGCTATCTGACACCTGGAAAGCACCTCAAGCACTTTGAGTCCATATCATTCCTTGTCATGTTCAAGGAAGGACTACGATTGGGCCCATTTACCACAAGTATACCCTTGTGATAAATGTATCTTATCTCCCTTGGTCTGCAATCCAATATAGGAGAAGGTCCACCCGATGCTTACTAGGGTCATTCACCATAGGTACACCCTTGTGGGTGAATGTCTGCCCGATGCTGAAACATCAACACTCCCTCTTAGCTAGGGAGGTATCTTTCCACGATGTCTTCATCAAGTAGTCCATTGACTACTCTGCAATAAAATAGTAGCACACAACTACTACCATGCCATCAGTATCTCAAATCATCCTCCACAGTCTCCATGACTATGCTTCAATCAACCAGTAGCACACAACTACTTCCAAGTGGTCTGGTAGTCTCCATGGAAATCAATCTAGTAGCACACAACTACTGTCCAGTGACACATAGTCACTTCCAGTGGTACACAACCACCATAGTAGCACACAACTACTGCCCAATGACACACAATCACTGCCATGGGCTACATGGACCATTCTTCTAATTAGGTCACTACACGTGCCATAGAAGAATGCAATCCCAGACCTCTTTCTCTAATCAGGTCACCATATGTGACATAGAGAAAATGTTAGTTCTATACCAACCTCCCTAATCATGTTACCATTCATGCCATAGGGGGTGGACCATTCATCTTGATCAAGTCACCATCTGTGCCACAAGAGAATGTCATTCCTGAACCATTGTTTTGCAGAAAATATTAGCCCATGATACATCAACAATTTGTACAACTTTGACCATTCTCCATAGGGAGAATGCCAGTCCAACAACACACTGACTATCCAAAATGAAAGAATAATAACACTCCCTCTCAACCAAGGGAGTAATCTTGACAAGCCCCAACTTGTCCCCGAAGTATACAAACTTCCCTTTGGACAAGGGCTTCGTCATAATATCTGCTATCTTCTCATCGATGGAGATGCACTGGAGCTTCACTTATCCCTTCTAGAATTTATCACAGATGTAGTAGTACTTGATATCAATGTGCTTCGACTTGTCATGGAACACCAGGTTCTCTGAAATCTTCACACAACTTTGATTATCACAGTATATCACGGTCAAATCCAACGCCTGGTCAAATATTCTAGAAACTAGCTTACAAAGCTATACTACTTATGTACAAGCATCACAAGATGCAATATACTCTTCCTCTACAGTGTTGAGTGCGACAGACTTCTGTTTCTTTCTATCCCAAGATATCATAGGAGAGCCCAAACTGAAACATACACCACAAGTACTCTTTCTGTCACTTGCACTCCCTATCCAATCAAAATTTGTATATCCATATAGATGTACATAACTATTTGAGACATATCTTAAACCATAATTTAATGTTCCATGCAAATATCTCAAAATGTGCTTTGTGGCTATCCAATGCTCATGTCTCAGTTCCACCTAGAACTGGCTCAACATGTTCACAACAAATAAAATATATGATCTGGTATTAACCAAATACATCAATGAGCCAATCAACTGTCGGTACATGGATGGGTCTCCCAGATTAGAATCAAAGTCTCTCAACTTCTTCAAGTTTGTCACCATGGGAGTTTCATGGATTTGCAATTCAATATCCCAAACTTCTAAAGGATATTCACAACATACTTTCCTTGACATAGGAATATTTCATCAGGCTTCTGCCATATTCTAATCCCAAATAGTAATGATTTAAGCCAAGATCCTTCATCTCGAACTCAGAGGGAAACTCCCTCTTGTACTGATCAATGAGATAGTTTTCTCCCGTAAGGAACAAGTCTCAATATATAACACCAATATCAAGGGATCACCACCAACAACCTTGTAGTAAAGGTTTGGATCACCATCACACAAACTGATGTTGTCATGTATCAATGCCTAGGCTAGTCGTCCTAACAATCTATATAGCCCTCCCTCTCGAACACCAATCACTACTGTGGAGTCTATACTTGAGCCCTTAGGCCATACAAGAACCTGTCCATTCATGATTAATGCAACTCTATAGCCTTTATCCTCCAATGCTAAGGTAGAAAGAAGGTTCGTCTTCATCCCTAGTACATACAACACATCTCATATATGAAGAGTATCTCCGGACTCTAGTTGGAATGAAGTTGTCCCAAATCCTATCACTGCATATTTGGTGTTATCACCAAATTCTACCTGCAATGTTGACTCCCTCTCAACCAAATCTGAGAGACAATTACGAGAACCTATCATGTGCCTTTATCCAGGGTGCAGATCACAGTTTTGTTTCAATACTGATATTTGATTGAAGGAAAGAGAAACTCTCTACTATGCTTATCCAAATATGGAAATTAGGGCATCCACAATAGTTTAAATCCATTTGAGGAGAGTCATCCAAGATTCTATGTAACTGCGTGTCCCCTATAAGCAACGCACACAAGATTCAAAATATTCAACAACATCAAGAAACCTAGATATCTGTGTTCCCAAAATACACCCTCATTTGCAGTGATGTGCCTTTTCCCATTAGCTTCTCGTACTCCTGAAAGGGTGTGCAACACATGGAATTGACAAAGGAGCTAAAGAACGAGTGAGCCTTCGCCATCTTTCTCAACGTGATCTTACTATGGGAAAGCCTCGCTAGGGTTCGAACCTATGTGTTGTGAGGAGACCCTTCCAGCCAGCTAGAGAGATCGAATGTGGATGGTCCACCAGAAGGCACATGCCCTCTCCTATTGTTCTTTCTTTGAACTTGAAGCCCCATCACAAACCCACGGTTGGATCAAACTCTCCACACGTGGTTGGGTTTTCCTCTTCTGCATGCGACCTCTATGATTTCTCTTCATGGTAGCAACCATTCACCATAGCATCCAAAAATATTCTACTTGACAATTCACTTAATCACCATGCAACTTCTCATTCTTCACCTTTGTCATTTTCTTCAATCGTTGACAGTTGTATAGGGAGGAAGCAACATGAATAAATGTATTTGCAACAAAACAGGGAATCCAACATCACAAAAATTCCCATCTCTAATCTCTTTCAGGACTTTACGAGAAGACACATAGGTCATACAATATGTGCAACTGATTCATCTTTTTCTTACTCAATGACATCTTGGATTCTAGACTGTCTCGGATTCACTTGGGCCAACGTCCTCCACACAAGAATGATAGCTATGGCATGAGCATGTTGAACCTATGGGAGATCATGTAACATTGTCCCAACACCTGTGTGTTCCCCACTCAATTTAATATGAAAAACACCACCACTTCCAAGAGGCGCTCGAATTTCTCCTCCTCCTTTTCCCAATGATACGTCGCCAACATCAATTGCATATGCATCTAGATGATTTTATCCATCAATGTCCATATGTAGTTTCATCCATCATCCAGGAAATGCCTAGGCCCTGCCTCCAATGTTTT
>ML777721.1:115642-133609 GCA_009831015.1 Picea engelmannii
CTAAAGGGTTGGGACAATAATGGACTTGGCAATTTTGGCAGAGTTTCTTTGCTATGATTTTCCTCCTTTGAATAGTACCCCTACCCCTCCTTTTATAGGCTAGAAGGAGCTAGGGTTTTAGGTGAACTCTCGGCCATGCATGGATGGGAGTTCCAGTTAACTGACAAAAAGATCTTCGTCCCGGCGGAAAATTTCCTGATTTTTTGCTTTGTTAGGTAACCGCGGGCTGTAGTGGGTTAGCCCGTGGTCACCCGCGTGCAGTAGAAGGCCAGCAAGCGGTCCACCGCGCCCAGTGAAAGGTTAGGGCGCGGGTTGCTTGATTTAAGTGGTTTTTTGAGGATTTGTTCAGCATGGCTTTGGCTAGGAAGAGGCATGAGTTGGCCTGATGCCAGGTAAACCTGTGTGGTGCATTTTAGGGTTATAGCACATCACCCAGGGATTCATGTGCTTGTTGAATAAAGGGGCACCCTATTTTTAGGGTGAGTTCGCACAAAAATCCTTTGATGCACTTAAGAACATGCTAATGTATGCCCCTCTGCTTAGTACTCTAGACTATAGAAGGGATTTGTTACTGTATATCATGGAAACACAATCCATAGTTGGTATGGTTTTGGTTTAGGAGGATGATAAATCACAAGAGAACATCATGTATTATCTCAGTCGTGGTATGATTGGGCCTGAACTCAACTATTCACATGTTGAGAAGTTAGCCTTGGCAGCTGTTCAAACTGTCGAAAGATTGTGACACTATATTTTTCTTCAGAAAACCACTTTAGTTGCAGATGTCAATCCATTTCAATATGTCCTCACATGGAATATATTTGGGGGAAAATATAATAAATGGATCATTATTTTGCAAGAATTTGATTTGGACTTCGTTTCTTCCAAGGCCAAGAAGTATTTGGTTTTCTTCGAGTTGATGTTGGAATTTCCTTGGGAGGATGAGGAAACCATAATTACATATTCATTTCTAGATGAACGTTTGTTCGTTATCACTTCCAATGATCCTTGGTATGGAGATATCCTTATATATCTCCAGACTCTCAATTTTTCTCCGCATTATTCATGGGATGATCAACAACGAGTTCGCCATTAGGAGAAGAATTACCTCATCATTAGTGACACTTTGTATTGCCGTGGGGTCGATTCAATTCTTCATCACTGCCTAACCCATGAAAATATCCCATAATGGAGCATGTGGCGGTCATCTATCCATGTTGGAAATATTCCAAAAGGTTATGCATGTCGAGTACTTTTGGATGGAAATCTTTAAAGATTGCGTTGAGGCAGTCAAAAGGTGTCATCCTTGCCAGATATTTTCTCGAAAAATGAATATGCATACTGCTTCATTTTTTCTCGTCATCACTGTTGGTCTATTTACAAAGTGGGGAATTGATTTCACTACATGATACCCTCCATTGGCTAGGGGGAATCGTTACATCATTGTGCCATTGTTACATCATTATGGCTATTGACTACTTCATGAAGTTGGCCAAGGACATGCCTACTTTTTCAAACAACGGTGAGAATACAACTTTGTTTCTGTTCAATCAAGTTATCACTAGGTTCGGAGTTCTGAGAGAGATTGTCATTGACCATGGAAGTCACTTTCAGAACCGCATGATGTTTGAGTTAACATAAAAGATTGGATTCAATTAGGAGCATTTGCCTCCTTATTATCCACATGAAAATGGTTAGGTAGAGGATGTAAAGAAGTCTCTCAAGACCATACTTCAATGCACTATCAATAAGAGTAAATCTAATTTCCATTTGATGCTTTATCCAAAATTGTGGGCATACCAAACCTCTGTCGGGACTGCTACTAATTTCTCTCCTTTCCAACTCATTCATGGGGTGTAAGTAGTCATACCTGTTGAATGTGAAATCCATTTGTTAAACATCTTGATCGAGCTTCTACCTGACATGACAGATTTAAAAGCATGTCTCATTCACTTAGAGAAACTAGATGAGAAACATCATGATGCTGCAACAACGAATGAGAAACACAAGAAACATGTCAAGTCTCAATATGAAAATTCGGTCCACCCAAGGATATTTTCCAAGGGTGACCTTGTTTTGGTTTACGATCAGAAAAAGTACGTGTTAGGCACTGGCAAGTTCAATCCAATGTGGCATGGTACTTACATCATGAGGCATGCCCTCCAGAAAGAAGCTTATGAACTATCCGATTTTGAGGGTAATTTTCCGTCAGAGCCCAAGAATGGCCTCTACCTGAAGAGGTACTATGCTTGAACAATGTTGCTCATGAATTTACCCTTTTTATTTATTGTTCATAGATAATAGTTTTGGTTTTTCTCTCGTTTCACTATTGATCACTTATAGTGTTTCTACTTGATTGGTAGATGGCTATGAAATATTTGGTCCATGTCGAGTTCATCGATGGTGCAAGCTGTCACACTCGAAACCTCGCTTCTACCATATTGGGTGATTTATTCGCATGAAGGCCAAGTGGTTGTGTCATGAGGTGCTTGTCTAAGGCCAACAATGAATAATGTATCTGAGTATAGCGCCATGATTGAACTCCTAAGAGATGTTATTGTGCATGGTATCTCATGTTTATAGGTTCTCCTAGATTCCCAATTGGTGGTGTTTCAACTTGAAGGTCAACACCATGTACATGATCCCATGTTGCTCCAATGGATCCTATGGGTACATCTTCTGGAATGATATTTTAATTATATTACTTATGTTGACATTTTTAGAAGTGGAAATTTTGTATCTAATGCATGCGCTAACTATGTACTGGATTGGAATTTGTCACATATATAAAGAAACACGCATATAAATGTACATACAAACATTTAATATATAAGTAATAAGTAAAAGGAGAGATGTATATATTATTACTTCCGTGTCCAATATTACAAAAAATATGGGTTTTAAGTTACAAAATTTGGGCCTCTAGCCCTGAGTGTCTATCTATAGGTTAGTACAAAAATATTGTATATACAATCCATGCTGAGGGCCTTTCCCCTATAGGTGTGTTTCTATAACAAACAATGGCATTGGATAGACACCAGAACAACCATACCCATGGTCATGGTACACCGATGACTTACCACTACATCTACTCAGGAAAATCCTCAATCTAAACCATGTGAATCTACTGTGTAAGGTGGTCTAGGTTACACTAGATATTATGTAAATTACTCTCCATATGAGTGGAATCTACACCTGGTTGAGCCTCACCATGCCCCCTACATCGGTGGCGAGGGTATCCCTCTATCCATGTCGGTCCAATGTCTGTACATTCATAAGGTTTTGTCAACTTTAATCCATCTAGAAATAATCTAATCAAAGGATAAATAAATAAAAATCAAATAATTCAAAAATTAAAATTTGTCTTACGAATATCACCTAGCATGGCACCAGGAGGCATGCGCATGTATGGATCATGGAAAAAAACTCATCCCTTATTAGGGATAGTCATCGATGGAGATAATCTACCATTCTCACCAGTTGAAAAACACATCATCATGTGCACTTAGTAGGCACCCACCTCTCAAGCGTTGTATCAATGTGGACCACCTCAGTAGGCATGGTTCCTGCAGTCGATGTGGTTCCATAAAGATAAAAAGACTCATCACAATAACTCTCTCTCTAAGAAAGAATAAAGGATGCTACCATATCCAAAGTTCTTCATCTTTCCATTCTTGCAGTCAGTTAGTTTTGTTTTCATGTTCTAAATAAAGGTTTTTCTCTAGTCATAAATCACTGGATGTAGGCATTCCACCGCGTAGAACATCTGCGACATGGATTCTTGGTGTAGTACATCATACCTTTCTATCCTAGTGATAGTATGAATAACTATCTTTAGGCATGAATCATCTATGTTGCGAATTCAGATCTGGCTCCTGAGCCGTTGTGTACCAGGTGTGCAGTAAGAGGATATGTAATTTTCTATGGTCATGCCAATTTCTCCTTGTGTTATGAGGATGAATACATCACCTCGGTGGGATAGGATAGTAATGAAATATATATCCTCTACCTCTATGGTCAATGATTGACCATCTAGCATAAATACATTGCCTCTAGGTTCCATTTTCCAATAAAAAACTGCATCAGTCTTTTTTGTGCCCACATATTGGGGCACTCATAGAACTTCCTTAATCCACAATGATAGAGAGCCTCTAAAGCCTCCATATTTTTTAAAAACTCTTTCTCAAAGTCTTTATTCTCTCGCTCATGCCACTCAATAACCATTTTTGGATACCCTGCACTCATCTAGAATTTTTTATTAGTTTTTTTCTTTAGTTGCACAGATGTACACACCTTGTAGTGGTGTCAGGCATGTACATGCACACCACCGGTTAAAGGTCGAGAGAGTATAATATGGGGTATATGTTCCCCATGCCAAGCACGAGCACGTACAAGCCCATCCACTTTCAAAATGAAAAATGCAAATGAAAAATGAAATAAATAAAAAACTCCAGGATAGAAATGAAGGGGCTTGAGAGTTGGTTTACTTGGTCTAGATGATGAAGAATTCTGACAATTGTAGCTCCGGTTATGATCTTCATAATTTTGGATGATTTCCCCACTATTTTTCCTAATTTGGTAAAAAACTTCAAATAAAATGTTTTTGGGTTTTTTTCCCCATATTATAAAGAATTTGAAACCCACATTTTTTTTTTATAGATTTTACCATTTTTAGTCATTTCAGTGCTTAATGGACCATATTTATTATTCATAATGACCGTTTGAGTTAAGATTTTGCAGGGAAGATGTTCATAATGCTACTTCTCATACCCACTAGTCCATTTTTTACGACTCTTTCAGGTAATGTCCTCGTCACTGACAAATAGGTCAAGTTCATTTCTCCTCATAGTTTGCATTACAAATGGCCTATTATAAATTTTCCTTACGGTCGATCACACTTGTTGGTGACATAATCCTTTCCAACTGATTCAAGTGTCGTTCAGTTCGTGGTAGATCCTACCGCCATGGGCATCTTACTTAGCACCTATTTTTCCTTTTGGTTCCCATGCTAAAGTTTCTTAGGCTCAAGAGTCTTGTTAGTCCCTCCATGTCATTACATTGAAACCTCATATTCTTCTCAATCTTATTCTCGCTATTTACCCGCGAGAATCCTATACTTGTGTGTTAAGTTGTAATACTACATTGCATTTTGCTGCTTGCTCTTTTGAGCCTAATGCTGGCTTTAGATTGCTTTTTCTTAGCCACTTCCTTATGCATTCTCATCAATTGCTAGCCTTGCATCTTTTTCCTTTGCAATTTGACACCTATATCCTGGGAGGAAAAATTCCCCCGAGTGTCCATATCCTACACACACTTCCTTGCATTGAGAAAAGGTATGTTCCTTGCACTTGGAACTAATTTAATTTTTTGTGATACTCATTTCCTCCATCTATTCTAGCATTATTTTATTCATTTTCAGGATTTCCAATATTAAAAAGACCAAAAAAATAAAATAGAAAAAAAATGAGTGTGGGAATAAGTCTTCTTTACCATTATTGGCAGCAGTCGAGTCGCCTTTGATCAAAGCACAAAGTTTTGAGTCCAGTCTCAACAATTTGGGATAGTATGAATTTAGGAAACTAAACTAGTTACACAGAGTTTTTACTCCTCCAACTGGTTATTCTTATAATAACTATGGAGAGTCTATCATTTCCTCCTACATCACAGACTTATGTCAATGTTCATTTTCATTCCATGCTTCCTAAGTCACATATTGTGTCATGTTTTTTCTCAGAGGAAGTTTTAGCCTATGTCGGCCATTCCGTAGAATCCTTGACTTTGCAAGTCAACCTTCAACCTTCCCCTATGTGAAGTATATCTCAGAATTAGAAGTATCTTTATCCTATACTCATGATGGTATGGATGGTCCCCATTGACTTCCTGCTAGCAGGTTAATCTCTAATCGACTATGACAAATTGCTATGATAGTTTGACCTAGAGTCACACCCTATACCTATTTACATCATTGATAAGTGACCTTGTGCTCAGTAGATGAAATTACATCATTGGTTTCTTACTGAGTGATTTCCCTTGTGTTCGACGACAAGAACATTATTCATACATTGGGTTTCATGCAATACCTTGGATTCCATTTGTCCCCATTGGTGGTTTCCTCACCTTTTTCCATAGTATTTATTATTGGCTTCTATTTAGAGGGTTTCTTTCTTGTTCTATTGACATCTAGTGCATGCGAGAGACGTACTTCGTGGTGGTCCTTTCAATATTTCATCCGAGTCCTTCCAAATATTTAGCCTTCTGCTAATCCTCATGTTGGATGATGGGGGATTCCTTAATGCCCTCCTTCTAGCAAATCTCTTCCTATCAACTTCAACACATGTTTCTCTGGGATAGGGATCTAGAGTCATTATTATTACCTTGGGGCTTGTAGTCATCAATGGTAGTTTCCCTCACTATTGACAGAGGGAATACATCAATGTCCCCTGATCGATAGATTCTACTAGGTGTTCGACAACAAAACCTCTATTCACACATGTTATATTGTACTAGGTACCTTGACGCCCATTGTTGGAACATATATTAAATTTTTCTCAGTGATGATTGAGATTCCTTTGGAAGGTATCAGGGTCACGAACAACTGTTAGATCTCAAAAAGGTGTGAGGAGGTTACACCTCGAAATCCTTCGGACTTCGCATATTCACAAGTTTTCGTTCGCAAAGGAAGAAAATCTCCGAAGTCACAAAACCCGAAGTCCATCTAGACCATGGATCCATCCAGAGGAAGTGAGACCGTCCCAGGCTATTGGATCCGGGAAATTTACGCAGTTGTTAGTCATGAGTTCCTTCGAGGATTCACGAATAAGAGTATCGAGGAGTAAAAAATCCTCAGGTCCGAAGTCGCGAAATGTGAAGAGATCACCACCGTTGGTTTTCGGAGGGGGGAACAACCCGGGATCCTTTTAGGGGCTAGGTTTGTAATGCCATTTATTTCAGTAAATATAGAACAGAAGCCAAGAGATTCTATACTTCGTTACTGTGTAATTTTGTCTTTTCTTGTATCGTATTCTCAAGATTTACATTCATTCTTTCTTCTTTCTTTTACATATTTAGCTTGTAATGGCTCTAATTCAGTAATACCTCTGCTGCAGTCATTTATTGGGTAGCTTGTTAGGTTCAACTTTTCCTCTGTTTATGCTATGAGCAAAACAAGACCTGTAACTTGATTGTTTCTGACTAGATTACAAGTTATATATATGCATGGTTGTCTTTTGAAGTTATTTGTCATTCCTCTATTGAAATAAAGATTAGACTTATCAGAATTAGATACCTAACTCTTTGTTTCAGTTTTCTTCATCCCCTATCTTCTATCCATCTCCCTTATTTTAATTAAATTAGGAAAACGAGGTCATGCCTCTTCGTTTTTGATTTATAAATGATTGAAAGGCTTGTTTTAGACTTGGTTCTAGAATCCTGATATGAATGATCAATCGACAAATTATTATTTCGTTTAAAATGTTCTAAGGCTTGGTTCTATTACAGCCTAGAGTCAACTCTTGCGACAACATTTTTTGGCGCCGTTGTCGGGGATGGAGAAATGAAGTTATCTTCCCTGGGAGACGACAATGTTTAGATCTATTCCTTCATGGTGAACAAGGGATAGGCATTCAATTGGATGTGATCATTCAGCTGGCGATTCCTTGGTTTGAATACTCTACATGATTCACTGGCGATTCCACTGATTTCAAAACTTCAAATTTGTTCGATGCTCAGATTGCTGCAAGGTTTGCTCCCTTGGAATTTACAAATGTTTATGGTTTTCCAAACATTGTTCCAGACATTAAAATTTGGGAAGATGTCCTTCCTAAATTTGGAGGATATGTGGACGACAATCCTGCTCAACACTTGTTTGAATTTCACAAGCTCATGGATGAATTGGATGTACATCATGAGGATGTCCTCATAAAACTGTTTATATTTTCATTGGAAAGAGATTCTAGACTCTGGTATAAATCTTTACCCCATTCCAATATTCCTTCATTGAAAGATTTACACATAGTTTTTCATCAACATTGTAAGAGGATCTATTCAGCTGAAATCCTTTTTCAAGATTGCTGCAATATGTAATTCATAAAAGAAAAAGATCAAACAAATTTTCTTGAAGAGGAGGGAGAAATATCAGAAATTTCTCAAATTGATAAAGATGATCAGCATGAGGAAGAGTTTGTTGATAAAGAAGTAGAATATGATAGCTCTTGTGATCATATTCAAGAAGAATATCAAACCAAACTCCATGAAGATGTAGCGGAAAGGTTAGAAGGCATTCAAACGGATCACAACATGATTTGTTGTAGCGATGGGGATGAAAACGCTTTTTCAAATGAAGAACTAGTTTCAATCTCATTCATATATGACTCTATTTTTAATTCTTCTGTTCAAGAGGAATACTTTCATAATGAGTTTTTTAATATTAATGACGTTGAAAATAGTTTAATTGTACAACACGATGATGAAATCGTTGGTCTAGATATTCATGAAGACCAACAACTCATGGAAGGCCATATACATTCACTGTTTGCTGATATAGAACATAGTCATTTTGCTATGGAAAAATCCCTTCCTTATCGGTTTCATGATCAAGTAAAGGCCCTGAAATATGATGAATTGAATGTTGCCAAAAAGCCATTTCATAAAGAGTTTCAGGAGAATTGTAGTCATCCAAATGTAATTGAGATTTCAGGTATGGTCACTATTGTAAATCCTCATGAAAATCAGTCTGTTGATATTCAACCATCTTTTCTAGATCCTCACAAAAAAGAAATTTCTGAAAGTCAATGTTCTAGAATTTTCTATGAGCAACCTGTTTATGATGAGTATCCAGAAGAGGAAGAAGAGCACATTTCTTCTTCATCACACACGAAAACCTATGTCAGTCCTCCTTTTTTTGATGAATATGATGAAAGAGTTTCTGAAGACGATGAGCAACAAGAAAGTTTGGTTCAACAGGAAAGCAACCAGCAACAGCATAAAATAAATCAACCTCTATATGATAGCTATCAAGAAGATCTTTGGACAGAGGATGAAGGATATAAGCATGGGTTACTGAAACAATTGCTCTCTCTTCCCTATTTAGAAACTATTGAGCAACAAACCAGTAAGTTTCAATGCGACATTTTTGCGCTAGAAGAAGAAAAAATCAGCAGTGGGAAAAGTGCGCAAAGGCATTTCATACAGCTTGCCCAGCAGGAGGAAGTATGGATTAATTGCAAAGGTGGTATATCTCTTCCCTTCTATGATCCAGTAGCAGTTTATATGGAGTCAAAATGGGGCATTAAATTTTTTATTTCTGACTTCTTGAGGTCTGAATTTCAAAACTGTAAGTACCTGCTCCCAAGGTATGTTTTGAAATTCGCAGCTGCTCCTGTCGTTTTTGTGCTCAAGGATGGAAGCATAATTCAATTGGTTAGTCGGATATTCTCTTGGTTGATTTGGAAATTTTCCTATACTTGAACAAATCAATGATACCAGTTAGAGTAGGTGATATATATAAATAAGCTTGACTTCGAGCATTAGAGTACAACAGTGGTTTTCAATATGTTTTCAGTTCAGTTTGGCATCCAATATGATTATGTTTTAAGGCATTATGATTCCATAGCCCAATGAATACACTATACAAAGGGATATTTTTAGTTTGCAATATGTATATCATTTCAGCGAGTGAAAAACCTCTTCGATTGCAGTGAATAAATGGTTTCGGTTTCAGAAAAGGCATAGGTAAAATGATAGGTTTCACAATTGACAAGGTTGATTTCAGGTCTCCCAATGGATGAAGGCACGTGGTCTATTTTTATTGGCGCTTTACAGGAAAGCACCATCCCTAGATGGAGCCTATGTTGGAACAGATATTGATTTTTTCTCAGTGACAGTTGAGATCCCTTCGGAAGGTATCAGGGTCACGAACAACCGTCAGATCTCAAAAAGGTGTGAGGAGGTTACACCACGAAATCCTTCAGACTTCGCATATTCACAATTTTTCGTTCACGAGGGAAGAAAATCTTTGATGTCACGAAACCCGAAGTCCATCTGGATCGTGGATCCATACAGAGGAAGTGAGACCATCCCAAGCCGTTGGATCCGAGAAATTTACGCAATTGTTAGTCATGAGTTCCTTTGGGGATTTGTGAATCAGAGTATCGAGGAGTAAAAACTCCCAAGGTTTGAAGTTGAAAAACGCGAAGAGATCACCACCATTGGTTTTCAGAGGGGGGAACAACCCGAGGGCCTTTTAGGGTCTGGGTTTGTAATGCCATTTCTTTCAGTAAATATAGAACAAAAGCCAAGAGATTCTATACCTCGTCACTGTGTAATTTTGTCTTTTCTTGTATCGTATTCTTAAGATTTACATTCATTCATTCTTCTTTATTTTACATATTCATCTTGTAATGGCTCTAATTTAGTAATACCTCTGCTGGGGTCATTTATTGGGCAGCCTATTAGGTTCATCTTTTCCTTTGCTTATGCTGTGAGAAAAACAAGACCTGTAACTTGACTGTTTTTGCCTAGATTACAAGTTATATATATGTAGGGTTGGCTTTTGAAGTTATTTGTCATTCATCTGTTGAAATAAAGATTAGACTTATTGGAATTAGATAACTAATTCTTTGTTTCAGTCTTCTTCATCCCCTATCTTCTATCCATCTCCCTTATTTTAATTAAATTAGGCAAACGAGGTCATGCCTCTTCATTTCTGATTTATAAATGATTGAAAGGCCTGTTTCAGACCTGGTTATAGAAGCCTCATATGACCGATCAATTGACAAATTATTATTTCTTTTAAAATATGCTAAGGCTTGGTTCTATTACAACCTAGAGTCAACTCTTGTGACAACACCCATTATCATTATCAGTGGGTTGTATCACATTTCTTAACGACATACATCAATGAACTATAATCAAATAGTTTCTCACTTTGTTCGAATTCAACACATCTGTTCACATGGTACAAACGCGTACCATGACAGTTGATTTGAAGACCTCGGGAATGTAGTAGCATCACCTCTTTTATGTTACTGCCCAAGTTGCAATTGGATAGTACCACCCCTCACATCGATACTTGTGAAGGATCAATCATATTACTCTTTCCTCTAGATATCCTTCACTAATTCATAGACATAGATCCACTGTGTATCTCTTTCGTGGTTATGATCTCTGTTTGACATGGATCCATTGTGTATCTCTTTCGCGACCATGATCATTTCTTTCTATATATAGATTTTTCATGGATCCATAGTGTACTTGAGTGGAGGCCATGCTTATCATCACATCTAATCATGGGTATGCCTGCCTCAGGTATTGCATACTCTAACTTGTTTCTATGTTTGGATGTTGTTCTTAGATTGGATTCCAATGACCTTCACTTTGGCACAATGCTCTTTGAATATTTATAATGTATTTTGGCTATCAATTTCTCTTATGACCTCACAAATCAGGGGGCATATGTTAGACATCAATTGCAACTATTGAAACATTTATGCTCTTATTGGTCTAATCCCTATCCTCCTTATAGATAATTATTCCCCATACCTCCTTTAGTCCTTCTTAAAAACATTTTTTTGGAGGATGTACATACCCTATCTGTTATGCAACATGCGTATACAGAGGCTACCCAAGGGACACTCACGAACATTTCAATAAATGCTCAAAAAATATAATTATTCCTAACTAAATGTTGAGTTACGAGTTTGGTTAGTTTCCTAACTCCTTTTACCCATACTCAACCTCCTCTAACCAACTAGAGACCGCATAAAAGGAGCATTTTCCTCAAGGAGAAAGGTAATGATACTTTCCACATAAGAGCAAACACCTATTTGTCTATCCTCACCAAGTCTGTAAGCCCATACATATCCCTGTTGCTACTAGTTTTTAGCCTCTTTCTGATCACCAACCTATCTAACCAAGAGTCTCCCGTATATTCTCTTTGGGTCCATGGTGAATTCAATGTCAAAATCAATCCTTATAGCAGGAGCTAGGTGGTCGAATATGAGATTTATTTCGACAGGGCAATGCCACATTGGACATGTAAAATATGTAACTACCTAATTGTTGTTCATCAATAATATAGAAACTCATTCCTTTGAAGTGTATTGTTTTGGTATTGTTTAAATATGCAATTATTATATATATGATTCATAGTATACTAATTGTTTTGATCTTTCCATCATTTTTCATAAGACTAACAAGTAGTTAGTATAACTACCTCTCTGTATAGGTTTGCTTGTTTGAGGTTCTTGCAGGCTGCAGAGGAACCATTGGAAAAGAGTGAAGAGACTCCGACAATTGGGAACAACATCAACCATTGGACTCTTGGTGAGTCAATCTTTCTCTTTCTCCCATTAATTAGTTATTTCTTTGTCATTCGGTTATAATATCTTTGCTTTGTATTCTTTATGGAATTTCTTCTTGTACGGTCATTGGTACATTGCAGTAAGCCCATTACTACAGGGGATTTTCCTTGAAAGTAGATAAGATATCTACTATAGAGTTAAACTCTTGAAAAACATGATGATGGGGAGGATATTCAAACCCAAATTCAATTCATTTTGAATGCTCCAACACATGAACAATAACTATATTTTCCATTATAAAAATCCACTTTATTCAACTAATTACCATGAATGAATCCCCATATACATATGTTCCAAATAATTAAAATATCAGAATAAAACAAAAGTACAGACCATGTACAAAATGTGAGCATGGAGCACAACTCCAGGATAAATAAGTTACACAATAAATCCTTAAAGAATAGGAGAACCTTGTCCAATTAACCAAATACATTTATACATCACAATTCACCTCCCCACAATAATGAATACATGATCTCTATATATACCTAATCACACCTACAAACGAGGCCCCTTTACTATTAGGCCGACCCTATAACATATATATTTACACATTACATGTACATTTAACTCCATATATTCCCCCCCTCAGGGTCATATCATATATATTTAACCCTATATATTCCCCCTTTGGGTCAGAAAAAGCTTCTTTACATATTTGATTTTGGCCTACTTCAATAATAATTTTACTACCATCAATCCATCACAATTTTACTTCAATAACAACATGTTTGTTTATAAGGGGTAAATCCCATCATTTTCTCATTATTCGGGACTCTGCATGTAGTATCCAATTTTATGTCTCTATATAGAGAATTCGTTAGATGGTTATAGGCCATGTTATTAATGTCCTTGTCTTAGATAAGTTATTTGATATTTTTTTTAATTAACATACTAGATTCATAATTGAATGTAGAGCATTGAAGATGTGTAAACATCAAATGTTGGTAATTGATGAATAGCATGCACATGATGAGATATTATCCAATGAGAAGAGCTTGGATAAATATCCATGTATATGTATATATTTTTGTGGTGGAAACATGAAAATAAGAAATGTGATTTACAACATATGATAGAGCATGTAATCTAAGCATGTAAATCTTAAGTGAGTGTGAGAAGTAATCTCAGTTGTCAATCACTTTGGAGATTATATTTAGATTATAACTCATAATTATAAAAGCAAGGCTAGGGTAAAGGAGAAGACAATTTTGATGAGAGGTCAAGTTCAATAATTTGGTGAGAGATCAAGGTCAGAGATAGCAAAGAAGGAATTTTTCCAGTGTAGAGAGTGTAGAAGCATAGAAGGAATTTTGCTTACACAAGAGTGAGGAGATCTCATTGGTTGGGTGAAGGAATTTCATCCAATTATTGAGCAAGAGAGGGTTGGATCATGAAGGACTATGATTAAATATCTTGGATAGGTGGAGAAGGATGTACATCTAGATATCATCCAGCTCAAGGAGAAGAGACAACAAAGGAAGTCGTAGGTGGGTTTCAACTGTTAGAAGCCAAGAGGAAGAGTAGTGCAATACAAAAGTGTCTGTACATTATTTATGTACATGTATGCAAGTTTCAGTGGAGATATTCGTGTGTGTATGCGTGTTTGTTGAAAGAAAGGCCCGCACACCTCAGGAAGCGTGATGGTGTAGGGTTGTACAGTAACACATGCATTGCTAGGTTTGTCTACAATGTATATTATCTTATTGGGCCATTTTCCTTGTTACAGGATCCTTGATTTGACCTTAATAAAAGCCTCTTAGGATCGGTTTTCCCTCCAGGGTTTTTCCAGGGCTTCATACCCAAAAATATTGGTGTTTAGGTGTACATGATTTGGTTTCCTAGTTTATGCTTCTGCTACATGTTTAGATGATTAATCGATTGTGATTTTATTCAATAAGCGATTTATTTGGAATTAAATATCGGGTGATGGGTAGGGGAAATTTAACATGGTATCAAAGAATACCAAGGGTTGTTAGAGAAAATCAACATGGGATCAGAGCATAGGATGCTTTGAGATGAAACCAAGTGCACATATTATCAGAGAAAATGCTCTGAGAGTAATCCCATCTTAGGTTTTGTAGCAGATCTTATCATATTGATAACCATGGGGCGAAAATTCAAGGATGGATTTCAGGGAAACATCAATACTGAGGCAGAATAGAGGTTTTTGCAGGTGTACGAAGGTGTACTTGGGTCACATAAGGGACAATCATGTACATATGTGGGTCACATAAGGGACAATCACGTAAATACGCAGGCTATAGTGGTGATATTCATGTACATATGCGGGTCACAGTGGTGACTTAAACGTACATCAATGGGTTGTAGTGGTGAAATTCATGTACATGGCCATACATGACAATACAGGGGTAGTTTCAGTAGAGGGTTATCAAATTATATATTGGAGATGGAAATTGGATTACGATTCGAGGATAGGTTGGATGGGGTTCCAACTATAGTCCTTGGAAGGAGATAATCATGTTGGTGTTGATGGAGAATGGGATCTAGGAATTTGAAAATACTCAGATGACTCCACCAATAGATGTGGTAGATCCAGTCATCCATAATTAAAGGGACGTGAAAGCCAGACACATAATTCTATATGGAGTGAAGGATCACTTAATCTGTCATTTGTCAGGAAAGAAAACTACGAGGGACATGTGGGAGGCTCTGAAGAGTTTATTTCAGAGAAAGAATGAGAATCATAAAATGGTGCTGAGAGAGAAGCTCAGGGACACAAAGATGATAGGATCAGGCATGATGACATGTTATTTTACTCGGATCTGACAGGTTCAATATGAACTGGCTGTGATTGGGGAAGTAGTGGATTATTCAGAGTTGGTGAGGACGATGCTTAAGAGATTCAGGAAGGAGTGGACATTGTTCATCAAAGGAATCGTGGCATGAGAGAAGCTTATGGCTTAGCCAAGGTTGTATGATGACTTCATTTAGGAGGAAATTTGAGATGAATATCTGAATGGAGGTTGGCACAAGAATGATGATGAGAACCTTTCCCTTTCTAATAATGCAAGGAAGGGAAAGTTCAAGAATATTTCCAATGGAGAGTCTACCTATCTAGACAACAAGAAGAAGGACATGAGAAAAGTCAAGTGCTTTGCATGTCACAAGTTTGGGCATTATGGGAAATGTCCGCATAGGAAGAAGGGTGGGAATGAAACACAACTAGAGGTAGATGCGTCAACAAATAATCAAGTGGATGAGTTTTTCAATAATTTTGAATAGACAAAGTTCTTATTTGTTTCCCAGACTTCCTTGGGAACCATATCAAATGGTGCATGGTTGATAGATAGTGGATCCACATGTCATATGAAAGGAGCATGAGAGGTGTTTGAGAGCTTCACAAAGTATGAATCAGAGATGAATGTGGAACTTGGTATGGGGACCAAGCATGCAGTGAAGGGATCTTTAACAATGCCATTCCGGATGGATTCAGGAGGCACATTGAGAGTGAGAGATGTGCTATGGGTACCAAAAATCAAGAGTAGTGTGATATCAGTCTCAGTGATTGAGAATAAGGGATTTGATGTAGCATTCTAATATGGAAAGGTGATGATCAAGCCCAGAGGATCTAGCTCAAACAAAGCAGTTGTATTTAGAGTTAGAGAGAGCAAATCATATAAGCTAAAGGGCCAGCCTATGTAAGCAATGGCAAGAAACAAATTGGATGAGAACAATGAGCAGGTAGCTCCGAAGGTTGAGCAACTAAGAGGGATTCATCCTTTAGGTTCATTTGGGAAGGAGGAACATTCGAAGTTTTTCAAGAAGGAGTCATGGTTCAATATGACCATTCAGGAAGCTGAGGAGCAGGAGGCTTCTAGGAGCATGAGGTAGTGATTCTTTGGAGATGGTTCAGAGAGAGATGGTAGGTATAAATTATGTTTCATAGGGAGGGACCAATTAGGTGGATTGGATAGCAGCCATGGTAGTGGATCTAGTAGCGAAGAGAGAGCCAAATCTAGGTGGGAGAAGTACCTTCCTTGCTAAGAGGGAGTGTTGATGTTAGTGGTAGTATTAGAAAGGTACTTCCACATTGGCATGTGTCTATCATGTGGAAGTTTTAGAGAGACTTATAAGTTTGAGACTTTATTTTAGTTAAAAGGAATTAATTAAATTAAAGTTCTTTTATTAGTGAGTTGAGTTGTTTAAGGAAAGTGCTAAAATTATTTGGTATGTAATCTAAACATGTAAATATTAAGTGAGTGTGAGAAGTAATCTCAACTGTCAATCACTTTGAAGATTAGATTTAGATTATAACTCATAATTCTAAAATCAAGGCTAGGGTAAAGGAGAAGACACTTTTGACGAGAGGTCAAGTTCAAGACTTTGGTGAGAGATCAAGGTCAGAGATAGCAAATAAGGACTTTTGCTAGTGTAGAGAGTGTAGAAGCAGAGAAGGAATTTTGCTTACACAAGAGCGAGGAGATCTTACTGGTTGGCTGAAGGGATTTCATCCAAGTATTGATGCAGAGAGGTTTGGATCATGAAGGACCATGATTCAATATATTGGATAGGTGGAGAAGGACATCCATCTAGAGATCATCCAGGTCAAGGAGAAGAGAGAGTAGAGGTAGCTGTAGGTGGGTTTTAGCTGATAGAAGCCAAAAGGAAAAGTAGTGCCATACGAAAGTTTCTATAAATTATTTCCATACATGTACATGAGTTTCAATGGATACTGTTGCATATGTATGGAAGTTTACAGAAGGAAAGGTATGTACACCTTGGCAAGTGTGCTAGTACATGGTCGTACAACAACACATGCATTTCCAGGTTTGTTTGCAGTGTATATTTTCTGAGTGGGCCATTTTCCCTATTATGGGAGCCTTGATTTGAACTTAATAAAAGCATATTAGGACTTGTTTTCCCTCCAGGGTTTTTCTAGGGGTTCATACAAAAAATATTGGTGTTTATGTGTGCATGATTTGGTTTCCTAGTTTATGCTTCTGCTGCATGTTTAGTTGTTTACTTAATTGTGATTTGATTCAATAAGTGATTTATTTGGAATTAACTTTAGGGTGCTGGGTAGGGGAAATTCAACTAGGTATCAAAGGATACCAAGGGTTGTTAGAGAAAATCAACAACATTATGGTGGGATCAGTTTGTTGGAGGTGAGACGAGCTATGGTAGAAAATTTCCATCGACATTGTGACACTATGGTGGGAAAAGTTCTTCGGTGTTGCAATGATTGGTCGAGCACAGTTCGTCAGAGTACCATCGGAGCATCTATGTGCTAGGGTCATTTTTTGTTGGATATTCTATGATGAGTATTGGCATCAGAGATCTGACAGGATGAAAATAAAGTTAAAAAAAAATTAAATTGATGTTGTGCATCGAAATCCATGCTTATGATGCATTGGACACGGGCCTAGATAATAATTGCCCACTATGTCCTCTAAAATGCAAGACTAAGGCATAAACATTTTTATGCCTTATTATAGGATGGAGATGTTATAATTTCTCACCCATCCAATCCTTATATTGTTTCCATTATTGATTTTTCATGCTAACCAATTGCCAAATAATGGAAGGATTGTAGAATAGAATTTCACATTATTGACACATTGCTTGAAGATTTAATATCCTTTCT
>ML777721.1:153211-164722 GCA_009831015.1 Picea engelmannii
CACTCTCTACAAGTTCAATCTCTAGAATAAGCCATAATTCAACAAGGTATGCCATTTTTTCTATAACTCATTTTCTGAGAGGTTTCAAGTAGTGAAGTATGGAGGAATTGCATAAAATACACTGAAGAACATTGTGTACCATTTCCATATCTATATTCATTACAGGTACATAGTTATGATTATTTCAAGTTAGGGTTTTTGACTAATCCAAAATTAGTCATGTGAGACTAAAGTAAAGTTTATTTAATGATAGTCTCTTGTTGTTAAAGTTAATAAAGGTTTGCAGGTATGTGATCTTATACACCAGGTCTATTACAGAGTTACAAATCAGTTTTGGATGATGAAATTGATGAGGGATTTTGGTTGAGGTACATGTTGGGTACATGGTTGAGACAAGTAGTTGATGAGTTGACACATACATGAGGTGTATAGTTGATGATGTTGGTACATCTTGATGAGTCATAGTTGATGAGTAGTTGATACATGATTGATACATAATTGGTACATGGTTGGATGCACTTGTTTATGGTACAGGCTGATTACAGGTTGTTTGGTATAGGTTGGTGCATGGTTGATGCACTTGTTTATGATAAAGGTTGATTACGAGTTGAGGTACAGGTTGATGCATGATTGATGCATGGTTCATGTTATTGGTACATGTTTGGTGCAGGTTGATTGGTACAAGTTTACAACAATATATCTCACAGTGATAGTGTGACAGTGGTTCCATCGTTCTACTTCTATGTCAAGGAGGTTGAATGGGGAAATGATAAGTGGTTGTAGCCACCTTCCAGTTGTAGCTGGAGAACTTAGGGGGTTGTAGCATCCTTCTGGTTGTAGCCAGAGAGTTGGGAAGTTGGAGATTCCCTCAGGTTGTAGCTCGAAAAACTAGGGGGTTGGCGCCTCCTTCCAGTTTTTGCTGGAAAACAAAGTAAGTTGGTTCTTCCAATGAATGTAATTATTCAAGACATATAAGAAAAAAAATTCCGTGGTTTTCTCCCTCTTTAGGTTTCCACGTAAAAACACTGGTGTACTGTGTATGTGTATGATTGCTCATTTGTTCATTGTTTATTTACTCTTCAATTATTGGATGATATTGCTACACTAATATAACACTTGCATTATATGGTTAAAACGGATTAAATTGCTCTATTACTGATTCATCCCCCCTCTCAGTAATCCAACAATTGGAATCAGAGCAGGTTCCTTAAGAAATCAGTTTAACCACTGAAAGGTAGATCATGGAGAGAAACAACATGTATAAGAATGGAATACCGCAGTTTGATGGACAAAAGTATGCATTTTGGAGCAGAAGGATGAAAACATATATACAGGCACAGGGATTTGAAATTTGGCATCAGTTGTAGATGGATACAAAGAACCAACAGTTCCGTCGACAAATGAAAGAGCAATAAAACTCAGGCAAAATAATTCGAAAGCCACAAATGCACTTCTGAATGGTCTTTGTGAATCAGTTTACACCAAATTTATACATTGTAAATATGCTAAAGAGATTTGGGACAAGCTTCAAAATATTTATGAAGTAGATTCAAAAGTCAAAGTAGCAAAGCTTCAAACTTACAGAGTTCGGTTCGAACAACTAAAGATGAAGGAAGATGAGAATATTGCGGCTTACTTCTTATGAGTCGATGAAACAGTAAATGCAATCATACGATTGGGAGAAGAAATTAAAGAATATGTAATTGTTCAAAAGTTACTAATATCTCTCCTTATGAGATTTGATCCTAAGATATCAAAACTATAAGAAAGAGTAGATCTAGGCTGAATAAGCATGGACAAACCACATGGAATCTTCACAACATATGAAATGAGAACTGAACAGGAAAATCTAAATATAAAAGAAGCATCTTTTAAAGAATCCAAAATGTCAAAGAAAAAGGGAAATAAAAAGGAAAAATAACATAGCAGCAGTAGTGACATCTCAGAAGATGACGAAGAAATGGCCAACTTTGTCAGAATATTGAACAAGGGAACCAACGACATATATAAAGGTAAGTTTCCTTTGATTTGTTTTAATTGTGATGGTATTGTAATATAGGAGAAATCAGATTGCATAAGGAAAAAGAAAGCAATTGACATTTTCTCCAGTTGCCAGAATGGAAGCAATCCGATTGCTCCTATATTATGCATGTTCCAAGAATATTAAAGTTTATCAGATGGACGTGAAATCATATTTTCTGAATGGGGAAATTGAAGAAGAATTCTACATTGAACAATTAGACGTATTTCAGTTGTCAGAGAACACATATTATGTGTGTAAATTGAAGAAGGCATTGTATGGTCTAAAACAGGCTCCTAGAGCATGGTACTCCAGACTAGATAAATATCTACAATAGGAAGGGTTCATAAAAGGAAGTGCAGAAAACAACCTATGCATCAAGGTAACTCAAGATAGTGTTTTATTAATTGAAGTTTATGTTGATGATATTATTTTTGGAAGTACTGATGACAGGTTAAGCCATAAATTTGCAAAGGATATGCATAATGAATTTGAAATGTCATTACTTGGAGAACTATCCTTCTTTCTGGGTCTTCAGATATGTCAAATCAACCAAGAAATTTTTATTTTTCAAACTAAGTGTATCAGAGAAATTCTAAAGAGGTTCAGAATGGAAGATTGTAAACCAATTAGCACTCCTAGGCAAACCAATTGCAAGTTAAGAAAAGATGATGATTCAAAGTCTACAGACCAGAGGGAATACATGTCAATGATTGGTAGCTTACTATACATGACAACATCCAAACCATCTGTAATGCAGGCAATTAGATAGGTGGAACAATTTCAAGAAGCACCAAAGGAATCACATGTATTAGCAGTGAAGAGGATTTTCAAATATCTCAAAGGAACAAAAGAGTTTGGATTATGGTATCCAAAAAGAAAAGATCTATCACTTATTGACTACACAGATGTAGATTAGGAAGGTTTCATTGATGATCGATGATACACCAGTGGAACAACGTTCTACTTGGGTGAGTGTTTTGCATCATGGTTAGGCAAGAAACAATCATCAATATCCTTATCTACAGTCGAGGCAGAGTATATTGCAACAACAACATGTTGTACACAGGTTTTATGGATGAAACAAACTCTGATAGATATACAGGTTGAGTATGATGAGCTCATTCCAATCTATTGTGATAATACAAGCGCCATCAGTATCTCAAAGAACCCGATGATGCACTCCAATATGAAGCACATTCCAATAAAGTATCACTTTCTATGGGAACAAGTTACATAGAAGAACATCAGAGTTGAATATGTGGGCACACAATAACAAGTGGCAGACATCTTTACAAAACCACTTCCATGGGAAGCCTTTGAGTATCTACTCCAGAGACTCAGAGTAATTTCTACTCCAAAATGAATGCTTTTGAATGCTTATCTTGTATGTCTTAGATTTACACGAGGAAGCACCATAAAGAAGACAGTTCAGGTTGGAAGGAAGAGTTCAGTCAAGGGGAGTATCCACAAGGATAGTTCAGTTAAGGGGAGCAACCCCAGATGGAAAGATACCTTTAGGGGGAGAGATTTATTAGATGCAAAGGTAAATGCTTGGCGAAAGAGCACAGAGGCATGGTTCCAGGGGGAGTGATGGTCACAGGGGCAGAATGAGTGATATGAATTCAATATTGCATCAGAGTATTGACATCAGTTCCAAAGGGGGATATTGTTGATTATTTGGGTTGGTTGTCATTGATGTCAACCCTTGAAGAAAGTCCACTAGAAAATTTTGGCAGCACAAAGGTTTGGGTAATGGACACAATTTTGTTTGATGGACAATTGTATGAGTTTTGATATATTTGTAAGTAATACTATTCCATATGGATTGTACATGTCATTCCATTTTTGGTGGTATTTGGAACGTCACATAACTCCTCACGGTTAGAGAATTATGGCCATGTGAAGCTGGAGAAAGGTTTGGGTAATTGACCCAAGTTTGTTTGATGGATAATGGTATGAGTTTTGATATATTTTTAGGTAAGAATATTCTAGATGGATAGTACATGTCATGACATTTCCAGTGGTATGTGGAACGTCACATAACTCCTCACACTTAGAGAGTTATGGCCATGTGAAGTTGGAGAACCCTCATGAGTCATCTAGAAGCCCCAAAAGGTCAAAGTAGTCAAAGTGGTTTAAGAGATTTTAGAAGGTAAATAATAAAGTGAAGTGGTGAGTGTAATATAAGTCAAAGTGAATACAAAATAAATTATTTAAATAATAAATTTAATGGATAAATTACTAAGTTGACAAGTGGTTAGAAGTGGGTTAAACCTAAAATAAGGAAAGTGGGTTAAGATGGTTAAAAGGTAACCCCTAGAGGAAGCTACATGAAAGTATAAATAAGAGGCAAGGCTCTCTCATTTTAATCACACTTGAGCATATTGAATATCTATAGGTGACTGAGGTAACCAAAGGATATCTAAGCTGAATTTTAGAGGGAAGGTGAAGAAAAGAAGGCTGAAATTCAAGGGAGGATAAATTCTTTTGATGATGCTTTCTAAGGTATGTTATTTACAGGTCATCTCACCATTTTCACAATAACATTTTTTCTAGAATGATTCAAACCGTGAAATTGGGAGGCCATTGAGGAAACATATCCAAGTATCTATGATACAAATTTCATCTTGTGGGTCATTGTATTTTGGGAGTTACACGCTGTGGAAAATAGGGTTTGTGACTGGTCTCGAAACTAGTCTAAAACGGGTGTTTCGGGTAAAAACGTCATAACTTCTCCATAACAGATCCAATTTCAGTAAGACCAAATGTATTGGTTATAGTACAATATGTAGTATTGTTTTTACAATTTTCAGATCCATACAACAAATATTTCGTGCGAGGCACTCTCTACAAGTTCGATCTCTAGAATAAGCCAAAATTCAACCAGGTATGCCATTTTTGATATAATTCCTTTTCTGAGAGGTTCCAAGTAGTGAAGTTTGGAGGAATTGCATAAAAGACACTGAAGAACATTGTGTACCATTTTTAGATCTTTATTCATTATAGGTACATAGTTATGATTATTGCAAGTTAGGGTTTTTGACTAATCCAAAATTAATCATGTGAGACTAAAGTAAAGTTTGATGAAAATTCTAGTCTCTTGTTGTTAAATTTAAGGAAGGCTTGCAGGTATGTGATCTTATAAACCAACTCTATTATAGATTTACAAATTAGATTTGGATGATGAAATTGATGAGGGCTTTTGGTTGAGGTACATGTTGGGTACATGGTTGAGACAAGTAGTTGATGTGTTGGCACATACATGAGGTGTATAGTTGATGATGTTGGTACATCTTGATGAGTCATAGTTGATGATTAGTTGATACATGATTGGTACATACTTGGTACATGGTTGGATGCACTTGTTTATGGTGCAGGCGAATTATAGGTTGTTTGGTACAGGTTGGTGCATGTTTGATGCACTTGTTTATGGTACAGGTTGATTACAGGTTGCGGGACAAGTTGATGCATGGTTCAGGTTGTTTGGTGTAGGTTGATTGGTACATGTTTACAATAGTATATCTCACAGTGATAGTGTGATAGTGGTTCCATCATTCTACTTCTACGTCAGGGCGGTTGGACGGAGCAAGGATAGGTGGTTGTAGCCACCTTCCGGTTGTAACCGGAGAACTTAGGGGGTTGTAGCCTCCTTCTGGTTGTAGCCAGAGAATTGGGGAGTTGGAGTTTCCCTCAAGTTGTAGCCTGAGAAACTAGGGGGTTGGAGCATGTTGGTTTATGAAAAAGGTACAAATATCCTCCTTATTCCTACGATTTATGATATAATCTTGATTGACTTTTCTGTTAATTAGGAATAATTAGGATAAAAAATGATTGAAATGTATTCTAGAAATATTATTGAGTTTTATTAAATAAATTCTAAAATACAGTTGGAATTGTTTGATTTTGTTACAGGAATGGATAAATATTGTTAAACCCAAGATAGCTAAAAATATTTTGAAGATACGTAAGCTATTGGAGGTTGAAGACATTGGGTGCAAAGCAGTTTTGAGGGAGATTAATTCTCTATTTTTGTAAACTTTATAAATAGTAAAAGAAATCCCGAGGATTTGTCGATCCTCAGGATAACTTAATTTACCCATATTATTGTAATATATAGAGGTTAATGGATCCTGGAAAGGATCATCTAGGAATGTTATCCAAGCATTCAAAACTAAGAAATTCTCTGTGCAAGTAGTTTTTGTAAATGTTGTGTCGGTTGTGGAATCAATAAAATCTTTGAATGTTTTCATAATTTCCACATACTGAGTTTCTAGCTGTAGTGCTTCTGAGGACCGAGGGCCCAGTCTAAAAGAGTTACTGTCTCAATCTGTAATTGTATCAGTTTGATTTATGTTCTGTGATTTAAATATCTTTTGCAATAGTTAAAGATAAATGCATAAGTGTGTTAATGATTTTATGTTGTTTGATTACAAAAGATAGATGCTTCAATTGAATGTTATCGATTGTTGTTCCAGTTTCCATTGTTGTAGTTTAATGCTTGACAGTTCCTCTCATTTTCATAAGCATTGTTCCTTTCGGTTAATTTAGCATTTGTTGTTCCTTTCAGTTAGATTACATTTGTTGTTCCTTTCATTTAAATTAGCATTTGTTGTTCCTTTCGGTTAAGTTGCAGTCGTTGTTCCTTTTCACAGAGAGAATAATTTTCTATTTCTTTCCAACAGGTTAAATAATCATGGATAGATCAGTTTATTAAGATTTTGCATCGATTCAATTACTGTTTCTTAATTAGATCAATTCAACAACTCAATTCATGCCTTTAATTCATAGCACGTTATAGATCAGATTTCAATTATGTTAAGTAAGATCTTAGTTTCATAAGTTTAATGAATGTGTGAGGAACTTGATTGTTGATAAACTCATATTTTCTTTAACTACACAATTTTAGCCTCTACAACTATCTACATAGACTTTGCTGATATTCTTGAGATAAAAGACGAATCCTCGGGTTGATAAATTAATGTTAAACTAAGGCTGTTTTTAGGACATCTTTAGAGTCTAACATTTTGGCGTCGTTGCTAGGGACAATGTCAAAGGTAGCATAGGTTTTGTCTCTAGAGGATGAGGTATTGAAGATGGAAGGTAAGAACCTATGCAGGCAAAATAAGTAAAATGCTTATGCCAGTGCCTACCTCCAGCTGATATATAGAGGTTATATAGGTGTTTAGAATTTTTGTATGAAGTGTGTATGACTAAGAAGAAAGAACCTGAAAAACCAAAAACCCCCACCAAAAACTACAAAATCCTAGGGCTCAGTGGCCCCTAGAAGAAAAAAATTCATAGACGAAATCACCCGAAAAGCTGAATCTCAAGCCTCGGTAGGACCTCAAAAAGGATCCATCTGAATCCCTCAGGAAACAAATTCACCAACTGTAGCCCATGCTGAGGTTCATAACAAAACTGAAGGGACTGAGCAAAGTTTTCAAAATACAGATCTTCCACCTCTCAACCCTTTAGACGAGGGAAACTCTTGTAATCTGGAAGAAGGAGAAGGGGAGACCAGTGGGGTTGCTAATGCAAACCCATCATCACCACCTAATCCTGGATCTCCTATGATAGGAGAAGGCATACCTAAAATCCCAGATAGAGGTAGTGAAATCAAATCCCCTAGGGGATCAAGTAATCAATCGCCCTGAATAGAACACCCATGCCAAGAAATTATTGAAGATTATTGGCATATCTTCAACCAAATGGCACGACCAAATAAACCACGAGCTTAGACTTCCACTTTGGAATATTCGATAGTTGATCCAATTGCCAATGCCCCATGAAAGCAATTCCCTTACATAATTTTCCAACCTTTCGTGGATTAATTTCAGAAGACCCAAATGCATTCTTATTCGATTTTGATGTCCTATGTAGGGGTTATGACTACGCCTCTGAACCCCAAAAACTAAAGTTGTTCCCTTCCACTTTGAAAGGGGCAAATTTGCGCTGGTTTATGGGATTGTGAGGTGGAACTATAAACTCATGGGATGAGATGAAACAAGCCTTCTTGACAAAATATCAAGATTATTGTAGAACCAGGGATCTAAAAGATGAAATATTTCAAATGAATGCAAAGGAAAACGAGACATTAGAAGAATATGTTGAAAGGTTCCAATACAATTTGCAAAGATCTCCTTATGGTACATTACCAGATGAGGTGCTCAAAGCCACTTTGATAAAAAGAATGAAGGATGAATGGGTAGAAACGTTGAATTTAATGGGGAAGGTTGATATTTATCAAGAAACTTATGATAACATTGTTCAATTGTTTATCAGGTGCTCACGTGGAAGTACATGGACCAGATCAGGGATGCAGACTCCTCTCACCAGAAATAACAATATTACCAGCGAAGGAGTTACCTGAGCAGAAGTTAGTAATCTCATAGAAAATCTCAAAACTGACATTCTGAGCACTCTGACTACACAATTGAATGTATTGCAGGCCAAGCAAAAACAAGCAGAAGAAGAAAATACTTTGGCCATATTTTTCCACCGATGCAGAAAAAACATGGTCAGAGGGAATGTTCTTTGGATGTGGTTCGGGTGTGTGCTATCTGTGCTAAAGACCACATAATAGATCAATGCCCATCGCTCCTAGGATTAAAAGATGTCTTCAAAGAGGAAAAAGAGGAAACAAAACCAGTATATTTGATGGCTTAGAGTCACCAATGGCAGGCTTGTCCCCAAGGTACACTACAAGATCCTTCCTCTTTCTTTTCTAGGGAGTATAATCAACATAAAAATTATGGAAACACATGGCAGGGTCAACCATTTGCTAACCCCACCTCACAGTCCCAACAATATCCAACTGCAAATCCTACTTGACCAAATCACCCAACTGCAAATCCCCCTTGGAAAAATCAACCAACTACAAATCCTACCTGGCCTAACTCGCAATACCCAACCTCATCATGGAAAAATTCAAACAACAACCCCTATCCTTTGCAGTGGTCCGACACAGCTACCCAGAACACCAATTGGAACTAGATTTGGTAGCGCCCCATGGGAATGGCCAATCAACCCATGGGGATGGATCCTTAAACTCAACCCACTTTGCAAGCTCCACTCCAATTACCCCAGAACCCTCAACTGCAGTTGCGCCCCTAATTACTAGCTCAACCCCACTCAAATCCTAATAATAGACCAGCCCAACTTGTGTCAATTATTGAGAATGTGGATAGGGAAATCAACTCTATAGGATGCAATGAACTCCAGTTGAGGTCAGGGCGCATAATTTCTGCCGAAGAAAATAACGTCCACCAAGAGAAGGAGAATGAAAATAATATACAACCAGCAATAACACCTTCGACTGTGGTCATAACGGAAGAAACAAAGAAGGGAGGAAACACAGTCGAACAACATAATCCCGATGAAGATGTAACTCCTCCTCCCCCATTCCCTGAAAGGCTGATGATAGAAAAGCTAGCCGTGTATCCTAACTTTGACATTGTAGGGTAAATCAAGAATCTATATGTTAATATCCCACTCCTGCAGGTTTTGAAAGACATCCCAATTTATGCAAAGACAATTAAGGAATTATGTGGAAAGAAGCCTATTAGGAAAGTTAAAAATTCATCATCAACTCTTCATGTGGTAGGATCCTTTTCTGATCTCATATTAGATAGACAGGAACCGATTAAATATGCAGACCCAGGGAATCCCATAGTAACAGTTCAGATACAGGGTTGTTCTTTTCCAAATACACTAGTAGATTTGGGGGCAGCCATTAATATCCTGACCATTGAGATGTGCAATGTTAAGCCCTAATATTGGCTCATTACCACTTAATTGGGGCATATTATATTAGTAATGTTATTTTATTTATGTCGGCTTTAGGCCATTAGTTGTAATTATACCTCCTAGTCTCCTATATATACCAAGAAGACATTTTCATTTTGAATCATCTTGTACTTCAACATTTAAGTGGGGTAAAAGGAGGTTGCCCCCTTGAGGAGGATTATTATTTGAAATTATCTCTTTTTCAAGGCGTTGAGAGTACTTTTTTTGAGGTTTTTCTATGCTATATTGATATTTGGTTCTTAACATATGGTATCAGAGCTCAAGGTATTGGGGTTTTGCTGCTACATCTAAGACACCTTGGAATTTTCTCTATAAATGTTTTTCTACAACATTTCATAAGGAACGACTTGAAGGATATTTAGTAGATGGATCAAGGTACATTGGGTTCAAAATTTAGCTCATGATGCCTTATAATTTAGAAGATACAACCTGTACAAGATAGGGTTCTGGAATCATCCTGAACTGAGTCATTGCGGAATTTTCACTATAAAATGTTTCTATAATGTTTCAGACCCTGAACTCCAGAGGATATTTATAGAAATTAGTAAGGTATCTGTGGTAAAACTTTCAACTTCTGGGTCATCTTAAATTTGTAGATACACCCTGTGTAAGATAGGGTATCTGACTAGTCCTATTGACTAGTCTCAAGAAGGTGTTCCAAGTAAAACAATCATAACTTCTTCCTAGAGTATCGAAATTGAGTGGGACTGGTTTCATTGGATCGTGGATAGTCTTTAGTATTTCTTGTGTGAGTTTTAGAATTTTATATCAATTAGTTTGTGCGGGGCACACTATACAAGTGATATCTCCTGGAAAGGACAAAAATCGGCAAGTTGTGGGGAAATTACCATAAATTCCACTTGGCACATCCAATTTTGATCAGAAATGTGGCATTGCAGAGAAGAAATATCAGAGAACTACATAAAAGAAAGTTTCATACCTAGAAGGGCCGAAACTTGGGAGATACAACAGAAGAGATATTGTCTAGCAGAACCGCCTCAAAATCAAGGTTCAAAAGTGATACTTGGCTAACATGCCACCAAAAAAGGGAACTTATACACCAAATAAGCCTCCAAAATATCCTACTTGGACTCTTGATGAAGGTGAAGAAATGCGTAGGGACATAAATGAATTACAAAAGAAGATGGATTCAATGGAAGCTAAGTTGGATACTAAGATGGATTCAATGGAAGCTAAGTTGGATACTAAGATGGATGGTTTAAAAGGGGAGATCATGAAAGTATTGAAAAATTTCGTAATAGAGAAGACACCTAAAAGTGAAAATGCATCCCATGAAATTCATGATGAGGACACAAGAAAGGTGAATCAAGAATGGAGAAACTCCAACTTTGGTTTGAAGAGCAATCACGTTCCTAAGATATATATGAGGAAGCTTGATGGCAAGGACCCGATCACATGGATACTTCAGATGGAGCAATTCTTTTATCTCCATAATATGCCACATACACAAAAGGTACGAATTGCTTCTTTATATTTAGAACCTAATCAATTTTTATGGTATCGATGGCTTTGTTCTCGCAAATCACTCGTCACTTGGACAATTTTCATGGAAGAAATGATAGCACACTATGAGGACACAAGGAGCAATACCTTCTTTAGCCAATTGATAAATCTCAAGCAAAAGGGTTCAGTTACCGAGCACATTGAGAACTTCCAAAGAT
>ML777721.1:167003-178720 GCA_009831015.1 Picea engelmannii
ATGCACACTTTTGTGCACTCTCTCATCCCTTCAAAGCTAGTACAGTTGCCACCACATTCATGGAGACAGTTCAAAAGCTACATGGCAGCCCAAAGATTATTGTAAGTGACAGAGATCCCATCTTCATTGGACATTTTTGGACAAAATTATTTTCTTGTTTGGGTACTCAATTGGCTCATAGATAATCCTATCATCATCAATTTGATGGACAAACTGAGATAGTGAACAAATGTCTGGAAGGCTACCTTCGTTGTTTTGTCTCTGATAAACAAACACAATGGTTCAAATGGTTACCCTTGGCAGAATGGTGGTATAGCACTTCCTTTCATACTGCAACAAAATTGATACCATTTATGGAACTTTATGGATACCATCCTCCTTCCATCACTTCTTCTCTAAAAGAAAAATCTAAGGTTCAAGCAGTGGAAGATCACATCGAGAATCAACAACAAGTTCTTCAAATCTTAAAGGACAACCTGACCATGTCACAGAATCACATGAAACAACAAGCAAATCAACATCATAGTGAAAGAAGTTTTGAAGTAGGGGATTGGGTGTTTTTAAGACTACAACCATACAAAAAGATGTCCCTCAAGCAAGCCAAGAAGGATAATAAATTATCACCAAAGTACTATGGCCCCTATAAGGTGTTGCAAAAGATTGGTACTATGGCATACAAATTGGAGTTGCCTGCATCTTCACGAGTACACCCAATTTTCCATGTTTCATGCTTAAAGAAGGTTATAGGCAACAAGATCTTAGTTCAAACTATATTTCCATAACTTGACGAGGAAGGAAAAATTATATTGGAGCTTGAAGCCATCACTGACATGAGAATTCACCAACTGAGGAATAGATCAATAGATCCATTTCAGAGTATCTCATTAAATGGAGGAAACTACCGGCTGAAGATTCCACTTGGGAAGATGAGTATTTTATACAGAAGCATCCAGAGTTACTCATGCGTTGCGGACAACACTTGTCTCAAGGGGAGGGGCATGTTAAGCCCTAATATTGGCTCATTACCCCTTAATTGGGGCATATTATATTAGTAATGTTATTTTATTTATGTCGTCTTTAGGCCATTAGTTGTAATTATACCTCCTAGTCTCCTATATATACCAAGGAGACATTTTCATTTTGAATCATCTTGTACTTGAACATTTAAGTGGGGTAAAAGGAGGTTGCGCCCTCAAAGAGGCTTATTATCTGAAATTATCTCTTTTTCAAGGCGTTGAGTACTTTTTCTGAGGTTTTTCTATGCATATTGATATTTTGTTCTTAACATGCAACACCCTGGGTTTTGAATCCTTCAAACCTACCCCAATTATGTTACAATTGGTTGATCGATCAATGGTTAAACCAGTAGGCACATTACACGATATAACAATTTCAGTCGACTCTTGGGAATATCCAGCTGGTTTCCTCATTATCAACCCAAGAAGTGGACTTGATGGACATCCATTAATACTAGGAAGACCATGTCTTGCAACGCCAAATGCATACATAGGATGTCTCACAGGCAACATGACAATTGCTAGAGGAGGTGTTATGAAGAACTTCATCCTCTATCCTCCAACTAAACCAAGCCCATCCATCATACATCCATAGTTGCCACCACCTAGATATCCAGAAAAGGATCTATGCTCTCCTCTCACACTGGAAGAAGCTCTCAGTCTCAAGAATAAACTAGAATATGATGTGATCAATAGCTTCATTAACAACCTAACTGTTATAAGTAATCCAACATGCCAAATGCTAAAAGCTGTTCTAGACAGGGAAGTACAGGGAGATCCGCTCAAAGAATTGATGGAAGAACAAATCCCCCCTACCGTTGTCCATAACAAAAAATCAATTGACATTGCACCAGGGAGGCTTCTGAATATTGATGCTAATTTAAATGAGCAACAACAACAAAAACTGATTCAGTTCCTTTCTAAATATCAACAGGCGTTTGCCTGGGAGTATTCTGAAATGAAGGGCATTGATTTGAAACTTTGCACACATCATATTTATATCGAGAAAGACGCTAGACCCATATGACATCCCCAAATAATATTGAATCCTCACCTCAGGGACATTGTTAAAGAAGAATTATAGAAACTGTTGGATGTAGATTTTATATACCTTATTTCAGACAGTTAGTGGGTTCCCCACTAGTGATCGTTCCCAAGAAGAATGGGAAATGGCGAATCTGTGTGGACTATATAGAACTCAACAAAGATACTAAGAAGGACCACTTACCCCTACCTTTTATTGATCAGGTCCTTGATACTTTAGCAGGGAAGAAGTTTTCCTCTTTCCTAGATGGTTTTAGTGGCTATAATCAGATCCAGATTGCCCTGGAAGATCAAGATAAAAATACATTCACATGTCCTTGGGGTACCTTTTCATACAAATTATTTCCCTTTGGATTATGTAATGCTCCAACCACATTCCAGAGGGCCATTCTGGCCATATTTTCTGATCTGATTAGTGAGGGGATTGAAGTTTACATGGATGATTTCACTGCTTGTGACGACGATTTTGATCAAGCTCTAGACAATTTGGAGAAGGTACTGGAACAATGCATTGCTACCAAGTTATGTTTAAGTCATGAAAAATGTCATATGATGATCATTGAAGGTGTGGTACTAGGGCACTATATTTATGTAGATGGAATCAAGGTAGACCCAGGCAAAAATAGAGGTAATCCTTAATCTACCTACACCACATAAACAAACTGAGGTACGTAGTTTCCTTGGCACTTCAGAATACTATTGTAGATTTATGGAAAATTTTGCAAGAACTGCTGCACCTTTACATGCTTTAACTGGTAACGCATAATTTCAGTGGTCTGATAAGTGTGATGTGGCATTTGTAGGACTCAAAAAGATGATTTCGACAACACCGGTGCTGAGAGGACCAAATTGGAAAATACCATTTCACATCTCCACAGATGCATCAGATATCGCCATAGGTGTTGTCCTTGGACATGAAGAAGACAATAAACCCTATGCTATTTATTTTATCAACAAAAATATTACTCCTGCTGAATCAAATTATACAGTAACAGAAAAATAATTTTTAGCCATTATACATGCCATTAATAAATTTCGTCATTATATAACAGGCTATCCAGTTATTCTGTATACTGATCATTTTTCTATTAAATATTTAGCTAATAAACCTATTACTAATGGACGGGTCACTCGGTGGTTATTACTATTGCAGGAATTCGACATCACCATCAAGGATTGACCTGGAAGAGAGAATCTTTTTACAGACTTCTTGTCTTGCGTACCCAAAACAAATGATTCTTTGACAGTTGAAGACCAATTTCCAGATGAATATATTTTCGCTGTCACTACTAAGCCACCTTGGTATGCTGATGTGGAAAACTATCTGGCAGCCAGGAAACTACCAACACACCTATCATCAAGGGAAAGAAAATTGATCGTCCAACGCAGTGCATGATTCCATTGGATTGGTGGATATTTTTTCCACACAGGGGATAATCTCCAGATCCAAAGATGTGTATGGGATGACAAAATCTACGACATACTGAAGGCAGGTCATGATGAGCCTTGTGGAAGACATTTTGCAGGCCGCAGGACTGGACATAAGATTTTACAGATGGGCTATTATTGGCCCTCAATATTCAGAGATGCAAAGAAATATGTTTAGACCTGCAACAGTTTTCAACGGATGGGTTGACCAGGCCAAGTTGATGACCCTTGAAAGCACAAGTAGTTGCAGAACCATTCGAGAGATGGGCACTAGACTTCGTTGGCCCCTTCAACCCAAAGTCAAATTAGAAGGCCTATATCCTAGTTGCAACGGACTACATGACCAAATGGGTAGAGGCAAAAGCCTTATCAAACACAATAGAGGAAGCAGTCATTAAATTTATGTTCAAATTATTTGTACGTTATGGATTACCCAGGGAAGTAATCATTGAGGGAGGGTCACAATTTATAGCCCATAGAATCACGACCACCCTGGGAAATTATCATATTAAACACAGAGTTACTTCCCCATACTACCCATAGGAAAACAGGCAAGTAGAAAGTACCAATAAATTCTTGGAGGCAATTTTGACAAAGACAGTCTCAACAAACTGTCAAAATTGGGCAACCGAGCTTCCAAACGCCTTATGGGATTATCGTACAACGTGGCATAACACCACTGGCTACTCTCTTTATCATTTAGTCTATGGTAAAGAACCTATATTTCCAATTGAGTTTGAGATCAAGACTATGAGGATGTCCCAGGAGATTGGACTGGATCTTATAGAGGCACATAAACAACACCTACAACAACTCAATGAGTTGGATGAAGCATGCTTGTCCACCTTGGAGCGTACAACTATTATTCAACAATAGAGAACTAACTGGCACGATAAACATATCAAGAAGAAATCCTTCCAAAACGATGATTGGGCGCTTCTCTATGATTCCAGATTTCAGGATTTTCCTGGAAAATTACAGACAAGGTGGCAGGGACCATATGAAATTAAGGAAGTTCATGATAATGGCACTGCCACTTTAGTTACCATCGATGGGTCTGGTTCTCCTTTTCTGGTAAATGGACATCGGCTACGACTCTACCATCAGCCACCTTCAAAATAATCCTTCTGCCAAGAAGTAAGTAAGGACCCTACTGTTCAGATTCTAGCTGGCTAGGAAGGTAACCCAACAGCTTCAACTTCATAAATGATGATTTTTTTATCAGCACTGTACATATTGTATATAGCTTTGTTTACAGATTTGATTGAGTTTTTAGTTTTTAATTTTTTAGGAAAGTCACTTGAGAGAATAAGAACTAGAAAATATGACTGTAATGAATGTAATTAGCACTCTTTTCTGTTCCTTGCTCCTATCTCACTTTGAAAAATATAAACCATGTTTTCACAGAATATGAATATGTCATGTTCCACAACAAAAATCAAGCAACTGTAATAAATGACTGACGCTAATAAACCATCCAGTACTTTGATTATTGAATAAACCTACCCATAAATATTGAATGAATTTAGTTGATGACTAATCAATTCTAGATTCACTAAAACATAAATGTTTGCAGGAGGTTTACAATCACTTAATCAGATGGTTAAAAATTTGGGTTGTCGTCTAGTTCGAACGGAGCAACTGTCGTTCCCTTTGTGCGATTGTTGTTCCCTTTGCGCACAGTTGTTGTTCATTCAAACAAAATAATTGTCGTTCCCTTTGTGTGATTGATGTTCCCTTTGTGCACAGTTGTTGTTCATTCAAACGGAACAACTGTCATTCTCTTTGTGCGATTGTTGTTCCCTTTGCGTACATTTTTTGTTCATTTGAACGAAACAACTATTGTTACCTTCATGCGATTGTTGTTCCCTTCGTGAGTAGTATCGGCCATTCGACATAATGATTTCCGTTCCTTTTGTTACACTGTTGTTCCCTTTATAATGCCTGTTGTTCCTTTTTCGATAATGTTGTTCATTTGAAAGAAACAATTGTTGTTCCTTTCACGATTCTTCTTATTGTTGTTCTTTCCTCAAAGCATGTCATTTTTATGTCAGTCACTAATTTGGGTATGAACTTCACTAATCCCCTTTTCATCAGCACTAATTCTGATTTTTCATTTTGTGTGGATCATTTAACATACCTTAGTAAACTATTTTTGGATTAATTTCTCAAATCATCTTAAAATTGTTCACAATTCATTAACCACCATAATTCGTTTCCTTCTCCTATATATACATATACTTGAATGATAATTGATTTCATATCATAATAAGGAATATTAAACACATTCTTACTTGGAATTATTAGACTTCTTACTCCATCCCTCACTCTTAAGGAGTAGATGAGCCTCCCTTGATAGAGCCTACAAATAAAATAAAATAATAAAACAAAAAAAAATCAAAATAAAGTTTCTAACAAAGTAATAAACTTCTCCCATAAAGGATAGGGGGTCTCATCACGAGCCAACCTACCATGATCATCATATAATAACATAAGTGATATTCCCACTATGGCTACCACACCAGGGCAATGACATTTGGAATTTTTTCGTCAAAGGACAAGAGGTCTCATCACGAGTTGACTTGTTCACTTAGGTTATGATCTAGTGAGTGGAATTATCATCATATGGCTACCAAACCAAGATAATGGTCTTCTTGGGAAAGGAAAATTCAAACTATTTATTAAGGATACGGGCTCATCTATGGGTTAAAAGGAAACCTTGTCGAGGCTATGGATGCCTGCTGGCAGCAGTGGCTCTGCCTGTGGTATCGAAGTTTACCTTAAATACGCCAAGTTTTAGTGTGTTCGTAGATTTCCTTTTCTAAACAATAAGGTTATCATTCCAGTTATATCCAATAAACGAGGGAAAGTAACAATGTTATGATATGTGGAACATTTTAAAAACACGTGAACAAATTTAAAATCATTCAAAATCTTTTTCCTCAAAGGGTTTCTAACATAGGTATGACAATTAGAATTTCCCACACAAAGTGATGATTATCATAAGTACCATTAAAGTGATTTTTGAAAAGTTATTAATGATTATCTTTCCAGTGGTGGCAGCGGCATAGTAATCACACCTCGCAGGAACTACCCGCCATTATTACACTCGTACATTTTGATGGCCGAGGTCAAAATTTTCATTTATGGGGGGAAGATGCTCGACAAAATTACCGATAGATTACAATGAGTGCAGTAAATGAGACAAATTCACATTTTTTATACACAATGTTGTTCTATATTTTCTATTTCTATTGTTTCAAAAAATAGTTGAGTTAAGTTGCAACAAGGAACGATAGTTTTCCTCACCTGCTCACAAAAAATATGGGTGGCCGAAGTGTGCGTCGAGAGCCAACATTACTACAGGTAACTGAGTAGGAAAGAGAAATCGTACACCATCTGGGGTGGATGGATTATTTCAACCGGTTGCAAGGATATGATACAAACATCATGCTCGAATTCTTCTAGAACTTGCAGGGAGGAATCTCCATGGTTCGAGATATACAAATTCCAGTCACTCAGAAAAATGTAGTAGATGTTGTAGGCCTCTCTAACACAAGAATACAATGGACTGGAATATACACAACCCTCAAAGAAGTTGTAGAATATTTCGTAGACCCTGGAGAGGATCTTGATAAAAAGGGAAAGGCACTTAACCCCAACACTCTCAACGAGACATGGAAAGAACTGGCATGTGTAATGCAGAGGTACATCACCTGCGACAAAAGATACGATGTGATCCAACCACACCACCTCAAACTGTTAGCAGAACTCAAACAATGGTTAGTAATCAATCTACTGTTTTTTCTAAATGCTATGTTACATGAAGTTGCTATAAGAACACAGAAGGAAAAAGATCCTGTTACTATCATTAGCCACCATGGATTAGTAAAAATGATAGTAAATAAGGCCTTGAGTCAAACTCAAATAATTTGGGGTGATCTTATTGAGGCCAATAGGCCTCTACAACTAGAACAACTTGAATTACATCATGAAGACCCACCCATGGAATTGAAGTAGAAGAGGAAGGGGAAGCTACTGCCCAAATAGAAGTTCCATCTCCTCAACCTGAAATTGAGGTAGACCCCGTCCAATTGGAAAAGACTCAGACCTCACAAGCAGAGGCATCAACTAAAAAGAGAAAAAGGACAATTGATGACCCTAAAATCCTCATTGAGGGGAAAAGAAAAAACAAACAGATAGAACAACCTGAAGAAATCCAGGAAATGATGCATACAGAGCAACCCTCATAGGAATATATTGGGGAATTGAACAAAAAAAACAAACCCCACAAGAAAAAAATCATGAAGATACCCAACCATTACTGGAATGCCTCACAGAATAGTTTTTGAAAATATATGAGGTAGAAATGGCTCAGGTTCTAGGGAATTTGGGGACCTCAATTAACAAAGACACAAACAGGCCAGAAGAATACCAAGCACCAGCTTCTTCTTCAAATCCTATTGAGGACTTCCCTGACATAGAGATATCATTACCAGAGGATACAAAACAGGTATAACCTCATACTAAGGTAAATAGCCCTATAGTGCAGGCAGAAGAAATAGAGGAAAAACTGTTGACTAATCAGGGTGACTGCTTGACAGTTCCTCTCATTTTCATACGCATTGTTCCTTTCGGTTAATTTAGCATTTGTTGTTCCTTTCAGTTAGATTACATTTGTTGTTCCTTTTGTTTAAATTAACATTTGTTGCTCCTTTCATTTAAGTTACAGTCGCTGTTCCTTTTCACAGATATAGCAATTCGCTATTTCTTTCCAACATGTTAAATAATCATCGATAGATCAGTTTATTAAGCTTTTGCATCGATTCAATTACTGTTTCTTAATTAGATCAATTCAACAACTAAATTCATGCCTTTAATTCATAGCACGTTATAGATAATATTTCAATTATGTTAAGTAATATCTTAGTTTCAGAAGTTTAATGAATGTGTGAGGAACTTGATTGTTGATAAACTCAGATTTTCTTTAACTACACGATTTTAGCCTCTACAACTATCTGCATAGACTTTGTTGATATTCTTGAGATAAAAGACGAATCCTCAGGTTGATAAATTAATGTTAAACTAAGGTTGTTTTAGGACATATTTAGATTCCAACAGAGCCTCCTTCCAGTTGCAGCTGGAAAACAAAGGAAGTTGGTGATTCCAATGAGTGTAATTCTTCAAGAAATATAATAAAAAACATTTCGTGGTTTTCTCCCGCTTTGGGTTTTCGTGCAAAAACACTGGTGTAATGTGTATGTGTATGATTTCTCATTTTTTCATTGTTTATTTACTCTACAATTATTGGACGATAATGCTACAATGATATAACACTTGCATTAAATTGCTCTATTACTGATTCACCCCCCCCCTCTCAGTAATCCAACACTTATAGTACTGAAACTATGAATGGTCTCAAAAACTCATGTGAGAAAGGTGGCGACTTTGAGTGATAATATCAATGTATTAGGGACAAAAATTGAATTTTCAAACTTTGAAATAAAATTATTGCGAATCGGGTAAAAATTATACTGAGCTTTGTGCCTCCAAAAAGATGCATACTAGGCATAGACTGGTTCTATCTTAAAATGAATGCTCCTTGCCCTTGGAAATTCCTCAAACACATGACAATAGGATATGGTGAAAATGAGGTAGGATGTAATATAAAATTTTCGGGTCTTTTTCAAATTACTTAATTGAAATCAAACTTCGCTAGAAATAATGTAACCCCAATATATGATGACATTTTCATGCAGAGAAAAGTGAAGGGCATAGATAATATTTCTTAGTACAGATGTTGTGGATTCAAAACCAATCATATGAGAAAATAACCAGGAAAATTCCATGTATGGGTATTTCAAGGATCTTACCTCAATATTGGAAGCACTAGTGTTATTGTTTGGGTTGACCAGATAATTACTAAGAATTTTTTTCCCTCCTTTATGTTGTTTGAGGAATTAATTTTCCTCTTCTCCCTTGAATCACATGGTGGATGTAGGGAGCTGTAGCATTCTGGTAAATAATGAAGGAGCTAAAGAGATTGGATGTTTTCCTTGAAGTTGGATTATTCTCTTCTCTGAATTGAATTTGTCTGCACACCATGAATGATCTCTGTGAACACAACCAGAAAGGGCTATGCCTAAAGTCATAATCAAGTTCATCTTTTTCTAAGCCAGATAAAGGGCCTTGTAGTAGTTGTATTCTCACGACCACTAGAAACATTGATCTTCATTCCCAAGTGTATTTAGTGTATCCTCTGCTTTTTAGTTTTGGAAATAGGTGGCGCTACTGTCAATATTTACATCTTGAAATGTTAGTTCTTATTTAATTACCATGTATTGATTTGATATTTTAATCGTCATAGTTATTATTTCAAGGTTGTTGGCCTGCACGATAGTATTTTTAAATTTATTTCAAGGTTTATGGGATCTTCACTAATTTAATAACGACATTATGTTCTCACAAGTGGCGACTGATGTGGCAGGGGAAATAAATGCGATGGGATGTCATGGAAGATGAAAAGTGGTTCAGTATGAAGGTGCATTATGCAGAATGTGAGACCGGGGGTTGATGGGCATGCAGGTCTAGGTGCATACGAGGAAGAAAAAGTGAAAATGAAAATGCCCTGCACCCAAAGTAAGGAAATTGACTAAGTATGGGAGATGGTGATTTTATGGGTCACAGAGGTAAGAGGTTCATTTTGTAGAACACAGGATTACGGGCCAATGGGTATGTGGGTCTACAAACATATGAAAAATGTAAATGGGATGGTCAATTGTCCTGCACCTACATTTGAAAAAAACAATTAAGTATGAAGAGGTAAAAAGGTGTGTTTTGGGGGAGGTGGAAGTAAGAGGTGAAATTTGTGAGTAGATTGATTGTGGGTCTTCAGACCTAAGGAAATTTAGGTCTCAAACATGTTGTATACCCACATCACTAATCCCACATCATTTGAAAAATGACTAATTTTTGGAAAATTTGAAGGAAGAGAAAAAGAGACCAAGTAAGGAGATCCAAGAAGAAAAGAAAAAACAAAAATATAAGGATAAGTAAGTATGTGAAAATATTGATCACAAATGTGGATCAACATCTGGCTCCAACTGTGGGACAATGACCTCCTATGGGTTGATGAGAATACATAATCTCCTTCCAATGGGAAAATGGAGTAAAACAAAATATAAGAGAAAAGAAAATAGACGAAAAGGATACGTACAAAGCATTACCAAGAGTGATTATATATAGTTTTTTTTACTGAGAAGGGTCAACAGAAAAATGTTTTAGATGTTTCCCATTTATAGGAAATGGTTGAATTATTCCCTATATATCCTTTATTAAGTATGAATTATAACCAACAACCTTTTCGATATGATATGGGTCAATCCAAAGAGCTTCAAATTTTGTGTGCAAGGATGGTTTTTCCTTTTCTTTATTCCACAACAAGACTAATTGATCCTTTTGAAAATCCTTTTAAGTGGTACTCTTGTCAAAGTATTTTTTGACTTCCTATTGTCTTTTGTTTTTTTTCATTATTTATTGTTCCCTTTGTTCTTCAAGTTGTATAAGTTCATGATATATTTTATGCAAGGATGATTGTTCTTATTTTTCTTCGACATCTATAGTGAGTGTAAGGTAATCCAGTTCCAAATGCAAAGGAAATATTGCTTCTTTCCCATGCACTAAAGTATACAAAGAATGTACATTACTATATTTTGGAGTACGATGACTTGCTCAGAGTGCATCTATCAACTTCCTATTCCAATTCTTGTGGTTGGCATCAATTGTCTTCTTGATTATTTGAATCAGTGTTTTGTTTGTTGATTCTTCCAACCCATTGTTACCCATAATTTTGGTCATCATGATGATGTATTAATGATGGTGTACTCAGTCTCTTCGTAAGAAATTTCTCCTGAGAAAAAATTATTTTCATCTCTTCTAGAAAACTCATTTTTTAAGACTGTTCGCAGGCTGCTAGTATATTTGCCTACGAGAATGCATGATTCTTGCAGGCTGCCTTAAGCCAGGGTGCAAGAAGTTCGTACTGTGTTGAACTGCTAGGGTGCGACTCTTTCTAAAGCAAGGAGACAGATGAATTCTCGATGCTTCTAGAAGGGAATATTCTAGAAGGATGAGATGGCATTCGAATGGTTATCCTAGTACTGGATTCCCTGATATTTTGGGATCATTCTTATCCAAGTAACTAATTCATTCTCTCCTATATATTGAGGG
>ML777721.1:199567-212356 GCA_009831015.1 Picea engelmannii
GAGAATGTACCCACAACGTCCTTGTAGAAACCTCCATCATTCTTCAAATCCTTCTGAAGATATTCTTTAAAATTTGTAATTCTTGTTGCAAAGTTGGTGGAACTTTGTAGTAAATATATTCTTTTCTGGATCCCATCTCGAGTGTATTTTCTTATTTCTTCTAGTAAATTTGATGAAACTTTACATTTATTACTGCTTTCCGAGATATATTCTATAGTGAGTGTTGGTTGAATTGTTGATCTAGATTTTATGAGCAGAACAAAATGACTATAGATTATTAATAGGTGCTTAACAAAAAATAGCAGAGATATAGTAAAATTGGTTTTCTATTCAATAACGAAATAAGATGAAACTATAAAATGCAGCGGAAACAAGCTTGCTGGAATGGTGGCAACTTATCTCTGAGAAGAGATGTGACGATTGCGCTCATTCTCAAGAAGAAGATTACAATGAGGCTCTGAAGGCCTTTTTACAATAAATAGGAATGCCAAAACCCCTAGACATCCAAAAACCTAACCCTAGGAGATGGTGCACGAAAAGTCATGTGGGCCCCGTTTGGGTAAGTTAGTACATTAACTTCCCAGGGTCGTAACTTTTTCATATGATCTCCGTTTTAGGCATATGATAGCTCGTTGGAAAGGTATCGTCGAGTAGATTCATTTTTGGGCCTCAATCATGCTATAGGCAATCATTGAGTTGGTTCTATCCTGAAAAACCTTCATTTAGGCCCTCAAAATGGCCCCGAAAGTTAAAAATGCTAAAATTAGTAAATTCCCAAAATTGCCATAAAACTGTTTTGAGGCAGTTGGAAGAGGTGGGTGGCCACCGATATCCACTTGGATAAATTGTATTCAAAGGTATTTAAAGTAAGGTTTCCTCTATTTCTTTTATTCTTTGTTTTAATCCCAAATTTTCCTTTTCTATAGTACTAACAGACTGTTTCAAGTCTTATCTAGTTGCATCGTGGAATTGTATAATTTTTTAATGAGAAACCCCATCGAATGTATTTAGACACTGAGGAGTTAGTTAATATATACTTCTTCTAATGTGTCGTTAGGTAAAATTGTGTTTCTTAGTGTGTTTATTTAGTATGCATTAGTATGCATTTGTAGTTAGGAAATCGGCTGATGACGATATGTTCCCAACATAGAGTGATCTGAAGATTCATATTCTCCTCGATATTAATGACCATTGATCCATGGCTTAGCACCCGATTGGTCCATTATCTCTATTTAAAGAGCATGGAGGGTCATTTTATGATGATCAATTGTGAGAAACTCTTTTGTAAAATATCTCCGTAATCTTTTTCTTTTGAATTAATAAACTGCTGCAAGTGACCGCGTTGGCTGGAGCCATGGATGTTTCCCCGTAGGGGTTTTACCACATCAAAACATCAGTGTGTTGATCTTTGATATGGTTGTGTGAGTGGTTACTAAAGGTGTTTGTCCTCTGTTGGAATACCTGTGTTGTCGAACATGGTTTTACCTTCACCTAAATGAGTGATTTGATATACTGATAGAAGGTTACAAGAAAGACTTGGAACACATACTACATCATTGAAATGACCATTTTCTACTTGAATTGTTCCAGATCCTACAACACTAAGAGATCTATCATCACCAACAAATATTTTCTTGGTGTTACATTCATTTAGAGTAGAAAATATGTCTTTATCCTTAGCCATATGATAAGATGCTCCAAAATCAATAAGCCACTCATCAGAAGAAAAAGTAGAAGTTGTATTGAAGGAGAAACCATAAGCAGAAAGTGCATGTCCATGAAAATAAGAAGAAGAAGTAGAATCAATACTGATGTTGTGCTTCTTCATCGCTACTTCTAAAGCTGCCATCTTCTTGAAACATTTGGACTCATCATGACCATCTTTATCACAAAAGTTGCAATGTCTGTCAGTCTTCTTATTTTATATTTTGCTCCTTTGTCACCATTAGGAGCGGAAGTTGTCTGAGTGGGTTTGGGACCCTTATGTTGTTTGTTGTTGTGGTGAGGATGTTGCTTCTTGGGATTCTTGGGTTTATCTTTCTGATGGATGACTAAGGCTTTGTTGGAGGTACCTGCAGTGTTGATCACTCCAAATTGTACAAACTTATCTTTCTCTCTAATCAAAGCATCATAAAAGGACTCAAGAGTGGGTTTTTGATAAGCTATCCCTAGAGCCTCTTTCATGGCATATAAGGTATATACAAACACAAAATATTCACTACCTAGCTTAGAAAGAATAAGATAGATGCAACGATCTTCATCTATCTTTATCTTACAGTCTTCACATAAAATTTTGAGTGTTTTAAACTTAGATAGATAGTATTCAATGCAAGAAAAATAACTTGGACTTAAAGTCAGTACTTGATTTTTTAACTGTTGTGCTTGAATAATATTGTGTTTACCAAACAAAGATTCAAACTTTTCCCAAGCATCTTCAGGTTTATCAATTTGTTGAAGGTGGAACCTTAAATAAGGAGAGATGGACATTCTGATTAGTCCACATGCTTCGTCATTCCTATTAGCCCATTTTACTTTGTTATCAACATCAGTAGGTTTTGTTTCCTTTTCTAAGGTAATCTGGTACAAGCCTTTAGTTCTTAATAAATCCTCCATATGGGATTTCCATTGGAAGTAGTTGGTGCTGGTAAGAAAAATATTACTTGAAGAATGCATATTAAATATGCATATAATATGGATTTAAAAACTAAAAATGATGATCTATATGGAAATATCTCAAAAAATTAGGTGGTTTAAAAAAAAATGACACTGAAAACGGACTTCGGATGTGATAGTTTTGCCCTTTTAAAAAATGCATAAACGATAACCAAAGGAAAACATGATGGTGTAAGTTTCTTTATGAACTGACCCACTTTTATAAAAATAAGTGGGGATCATTTTTACAATGAAGTTACTTTATAAAATAAAAGCTGCATGCAAAATAAATAACTATAAACTAAATTTTTAAAGCTACTTATAGTGATTCACTTTTATACTTGAAGTGAAATACACTTTACAATGGAGCATGAAATTTTTCAAAAAAAAGTAACAAAAAGAGAGACTTGAACTCAAGACCTCTTACTTAATAAAGAAACTTTTAACCAAATGGGATAGCAAAACATATTGTATTGTTTAACATGAGGATTGGGCATGTTGTTGTTGTTGTTGTGGAAGACAACCTTGGAGAGTGTGCTAAAAAAACTCTTTTCACAGAAGATTTTTTTTTTTCTTCTCGATGATAACAAGGGTTAGATATCGGTTAGCTTACCCAAAAAATGCACCTTTTCCTATCTATTTATGATTTTCCGAGATCGCACAGGGCGCGGGGAAAAGAGAATACGTATATCTAAAGATGAAAAGTGTATATTTATTGGTTATTTTGAACATGTCAAAGGTTATAGACTTCTTCAACCACATTGTAATGAAATTTTTATTAGAAGAGATGTTAAATTTGACAAAAATATCTTGGCCTGCGAGCCTAATTTGACGTTTGTTCCTTCCTTGGCCTGCGATCCTAATTCAACGTTTGTGCCTTCTTTGGCCTGCGAGCCATCTTCGACGTTTGTTCCTTCTTCTGTTCTGGTTTCTTCTTCAGATGATGACATTGAGGATGAAAATCCACCTCCGCCTGCTCACCTTCCTCCAGACGAGTCCTTTGAACCTGAACCAACACCAGCTCTAGCTCCACCGCTTCCAAAATGAATTCTATCTGCCTTGTTCTTGCCCTTGCTGCCTCACATAAATGGGAGGTCCATCAGATGGATGTTAAATCTGCCTTCTGGCATGGAGATTTGCAAGAAGAAATATACATGGAACAACCTCCTGGTTATGTCCAAAATGACTCTAGCCTTGTTTGTCGCCTTAAGAAATCTCTTTATGGTATTAAGAAATCTTCCCGATCTTGGTATGTCAAAATGGACAACTTTCTTATTACCATTGGATTCTCTAGATTCCAATCTGATCCTAATGTCTATACCAAGAAATTAGGAAGCCATCTCATAATCCTTGTCTTTTATGTTGATGACCTTATCCTTACTGGTAGTGACTCAAAACTCTTAAACCATGTGAAAACTAGCCTTAAGAAGAAATTTGAAATGACAGACTTAGGCTTTTCCTCCAAGTTTTGCAAACCAGTGAAGGAATTTTCCTTTCCCAATATAAGTATGCTTGTGACCTTCTTCATCTCTTTCACATGGACGATTCTAAACCAACCCCTTCTCCCTTCCAGTCTGGAGTCAAGCTTGCTGCCACCTGTACTTCTACTGAAGTTGATGCCACCTTGTACCGTCAGTTAGTTGGTAGCCTCTTATACTTGAATCATACCCATCCTAATCTTTCCTTTTCTGTTGGTCTTGTTGCCAGGTATACGCAAACACCCCATGAAAGCCATTGGAAAGCAGTTAAAAGGATACTTTGCTATTTTCGTGGAACAATTCAGTTCAAGATACATTACATTTCAGTGGGGACTCCTTTACTGGTTGGTTTCATTGATTCAGATTGGGCCGACGACCCTGATGATCGAAAGTCTACTACAAGTTGTTTTTTCAACCTTGGTTCATGACATGCCACTTAGGCCTGTAAGAAACAACAAGCTATTGCACTTGCTTTAGCAGAAGTAGAGTACCGAGCAACGATAAATGCAAGTCAAGAAGCCTTATGTCTTCGACATATTCTTTCAGAGTTTGGATTCCAATAGCAAGATCCGACCAGCCTTTGGTGTGACAATCAGAGTGACATCAAGCTCTCCAAAGACCCAGTTCAACATCAGCGCAACAAACATATCGAGATACACATGCACTTCATCAGAAAGCGCATTCATGATCAAGTTATTGAAGTGCTCTTTTTCCCTACAAAAGATCAAGTTGCAGACATTTTCACAAAGTCTCTTACATAAATGAAGTTTTCCAAACTTCGATATATGTTAGGAGTTCAAGAAGTTTTCATCAATGGGGGATAAGCTCTAATGCCTCCTTCCTTTCCTATTGTTTCACTATTGTAAATCCTTCAATCCTATCCCAAGTTATTCTTAAGGGGGGATGTTAGGATATTTAGACACTTAGGAGTTAGTTAAGATCTACTTGGTCTAATGTGTCGTTAGGTAAAAGTGTGTTTCTTAGTGTGTTTCTTTAGTATGCATTAGTATGAATTTGTAGTTAGGAAATCTGACAGTCACGATATGTTCCCGACATAGAGTGATCCGACGGTTCATATTCTCCTCGATATTAACGACCATTGATCTGTGGCTTAACACCTAATTGGTCCATGATCTCTATTCAAACAACATGGAGGGTCACTTGACAATGATTGATTGTTAGAAACTCTCTTGTAAAATGTCTCTGTAATATTTTTCTTTTGCATTAATAAACTTCTCAAAGTGGCTACGTTGACTGGGGCTGTGGATATTTCCTCGTAGGGGTTTTACCACGTCATCGGTGTGTTGATATTTGATCTAGTTGTGTGAGTGGTTACTGAAGGTGTTCATCCTCTGTTGGAATACCTATGTTGTAAAACATCGAAATCAATTGTTAATTTCCATTTCTCTGCTGACTTTTTATTTTTTGTATTGACTTTTTCAATTAACAATTTTTTGGACACTCGATTGTAGGTTGCATGGTGCAAGGTTACAGACTCCTCTTCGAATATATCTGATTCTGAGTGACTATGGATTCAACAATTTCTTGGGTTTCCAGTAGTCTTTTCTCAGACTAACTGGGTTCTTCAATAAGCTCATCCACATCCATCACTCGTGGGCTTTATTGGTTTTTAGGTATACCTAACCCTGTTTTCTGTGTAGCCCTTTTTCTTTTGGCAGAAGTATATACAATATGAGAATCTTCAAGGTTTTTCTTTGGTGGGTCCTTGTTGGAGCAGGCCATTTTGGGTAAATATCGAGGTTCAACTTAGTAAGAGAGGATAAGAGATAAGGAATGGACCAAAGGTAGCAATGCGCGCTAGGAAAGAAGGGAAAGCAACGTGACATAGGAAAAGGAAGAAACGTGCCATGAATTAAGGAAGATCGGTGCAGAGTCAAAGAAAATAACGATTGGATCAAAGACCAACCACGCGGAAGGCAGTTAGAAAGCAAACAAGTTGACTCCACTTAAAATTAGGGTTTTGAGTCATGATGTAAGGGTTTTTACCCAATTTTGTAATATAAATAGAGGATGTATGAGGAAAATAGGAGAAGAGAATCAAAACTTTTGTATGTCCTAGAATATTATCATCTTGAGTCCTTTTGAGAACCTTTTTGAGTCTGACTCATAGTACTAGATTTGTTGAGAGATGTGGAGTTCCGATGGGGACAATTTTGAGATGTAATTGAGGGTCAGGTTGCAAGTTGTGGAGCTTAGTGTGATGCTAGTCACCTCATGGAATATGAAAAGCTTTTGGTGTAGTGTGTGGAACACCATATTTTGATGACGAATAGTAAAAGTAGAATATTTTTGGGGACGTAGACCAGCGGGAGTGAACAACAGTAAAATTATGTGTTGCAATGTGTTGAATGATGTTTTTTTTTTTTATGCAATTATGAATAAATGATGAATGGTTAAGATAGTATTTTATAGCGCGCAATACTGATAATGAAGAATAAACTAACTATTAGATCTATATGAATGGTATAATAAGGTGTGTAAGATGGTGCATGTTAAAGTAAAAGTAGAAGAAGTAAAATGAACATCCCCAATCCCTTCCATGACTGTAGACATCTATGTCCTACGGTCACCCATAAGCCATATTGGGTGAGACTGCGTTGTGAACTCTGTGCATGGTGTAGCCTTTTGTTTTACCAGAAGAGGTGATGGTCTCTAGGGTTTTGTTGGAGAAGTAAGGTAGAACCCGGGTCAACCCAAACATCCAACAAATGGTTTCGTTATCAGTTGGAACTCATAAGAACAACCTGGAAGGGATATGATGAGAATGAAGCAAATGCAGTGGTAAAAAGGGATGTTCAGGCCATGAAAACCTACCAATCAAGAGATTGAAAGATGGTTGGAGACAAAGCAACTAGAGTTTGCACAAAAAGACAACATAAATTCCAGGTATACACCGCGCCAATATTTATAGAGGTATGTGTTTACTGATTTGCATGAATCATTTTTATGCTATTTCCTAGAGTTGTTGCAAGAGTGGAGATTGAGGTTGAAGGATTCTTATCCAACTAATCAGATTAGACAAGTAGAGTGGACTATTGAGAAAATTGCACAATTGGACAAGGTTAATAATAAATTCACGCACGAAGTGGATTTCTGGTTAGACAATATTATTGCAGGGTTTATCACTAAATTTATAGTTGATACAATGAAGTCATATACTACTGCAGAGAAGGATTTCTTGAAGGGACCCAGAGGGAGTTACATTAGGTATCTTTACATGTCGATCAATATATTATTACATGATAAAGGCCCGATGACAATGGAGTCAAATAGCTAATTCACTTTGCATGTATGGGGGAGTTGGAAGAATCACTGAGGAAAATCTGAGATATGGATAAGGCTTTAGAGAGAGGCCAAAATAAGGACGAAATGGACCCTATTATGATGGAGGAGGAAAAAACTAAGGAAATAATAAGGAAAGCAGGTGTGACGCACATTGGACGACCCTACCAGTATAAGATGAATAGTAAGTAGAGGGTAGTAGTCGAGCAATGACGAGGAAGAGGTAGAGGATATATGTACAACGAGGCAGATTGAGGATATCCTGTGTGCCACATATGAGAGAAAAACCATAGGTCACAGGCCCGAAGCAGAAGAAGGCTCTCCATTCCAGATACGAGTTAGTGTGGAAGCCACAACCCCATGTGCGACTAAGACATCTGACGAAAAAAAACTAGTTAAAAAAAAAGTAATTAGTGGTAGAAGGATTTTTGTAGGACGTTTGTCTAATGGAAGTAGAAGTAGAAGTTTAAGTTCAATAAGAAACAATCAGGTATCAACACCTCGCAAAGGTGGTAGTACAACAAACTTCACAATGGAAGGAGTAGATCCAACTATTAGGTTACAAGATTTATGAGGAGAAGGGTCAGAGGACCCATAGAAGTATCTTTTCATATATGAAAATATTTGGGTAGCTAAGAAGATTAAAAATGAAGATACAAAGGTTTCACAATTGGAAATCACATTCAGAGACCACCCATTAGATTGGTACATGGGCCTCATAGTAAAAAACCCACAGGTAGCACCAACAACTATTGCAGACGTGAAGAAGGATTTGATCAATGAATTTAAGAAACCAAGCTCAGAGGATCAATTCATGAATGAAATGATAGAGATCAAGCAGAAACTAGGAGAGTCAATATGGGAGATTGATAAGAAGTTCAAGAGACTAAAAGGTAAGTTCAAGTACCCTACCATTGATATGCAACATAGGCATTTTTTTGTGAATTCTTTATTGCCACACTTGAACTATCCTTTAAGGAAGCAGAAATTCTAGAGCCAGGATGAGGCTCTGCAATCAACATTACAGTTAGAAGAATATTAGTGAAAATATATAGATCTAGCTGTGGAAGAGTTGAGACAAGATCTGAAGAATTTGACATTTCAATTAAAACAGAATAAAGGTAAGGAGAAGAGAGAAGATGTCTTGTGTACATTATGCATGATAGAAGGTCATCATAAGAATGAGTTTCCATTATTTGCGTAGTATATATGAGTGGGTATAACAAACCCCTTATCTTCAGGAGGACCATGGTGTGAGATATGTAAAACACACAGACAAGATCCTTATCATTGTCCAGTGATGCATAAATATCAGACAGTGCCAAAGAGCACATTTTGTAACTTTTACAAGTTAGTAGGGAATTAAGACAAGGACTATAGAAATTTGGAGATAATGAAGGAGAGGATTTCAGATACATATAGGGTGCAGGATGAACACATGATAGGACAACGTGCACAACAACCACAATGTAATAGCACACAACAATTTGCAACACAACCAAAGTACAATAACGCACAACACTTTCAAGGAAAACCACAATATAATAACGTGCAACCGTTTCAACCTCCACCGTATGATAATGAGCAACCTCATTACAATAATGCACAACCACAGTATAATCAGGGACCCTAGTATAATACACCACATGCAGATAATCAAGGCAACAAAGGAGGCTTTAGAGGATGAGGCCGCGATGGAAGAGGATTTGGAGGAGGTAGAGGACCAATAGTATGCCATAACTGCTAGAAACCAGTGAACTATGACAAGAGATTGTCCACAACCACCAAAAACATGTATGTATTGTCACGAATCAAACCATGATACAAAAGACTGTCCGACAATGTTGACAAAGATACAGGACAAGAGGAACCAGAACAATTAGAATGTGCAATGGATTGTTATGGAAAACAAAGAAGAGGATGGAAAGAAGATCAACATAGTTACTAGAGGTGGAGCCAAGACAACAACATATGCATAAAATAAGGATCAGGATCAGTATGAGTGGGTTAGGTAGAATACAATTCCTTAATAGAAGTTTGATGCGCACAAAGAAAATGAGACTTTCAAAGAAGCTAAACATGATATTTTAAAGGAAAATATTGTCTTTACTTCAGGAACAAAGCCGATAGATGATGTACCATTGTATGACATGCCTCCCTTATTTTATCAGACCAACAAAGAGCATCCTTCAGAGAAAGTGAGTAACTTAAGAAACATTTTTGGTATCTTGTGTGAAATTGTTGAATGATAAGTCATCTTTGCAAGTATTACAAAATTTGTTAGAAAAATGAAATTATGGGGAAGAAGGGATAAATACAGTGAATCAGGTTCGTAAGAAGAGAAGAATGAGCAAGGAATTTAGGTTGAATGAAAATATTGGAGATTTCAATACAGGTGACATAATATTGGACTTAGGGTCTGAAGTTAATGTTTTGCCTAAAAATACATGGGAAGCTATGGGAGAGCCTCAACTGGGGCATTCACCTATTCATTTGAAGATAAAAAATCAACATAGAGTGGTGCCAATTGGAATATTGAAGGGTATACCAGTAGATCTAGATGGTGTGTGCACCATGACATACTTTGAAGTTATTGACATAGTGGATGACACTTCACCTTATCCAACACTATTTGGGTATGGATTGGGCATTTGATAACCAGGCTATTATCAATTTGAAGACTAGAAAGATGATATTTGAATCAGGATAATACAAAGTTATTGCACCATTAGATCCATAAGAAGGAGGAAGGTATGTGGAATATGCGACAAAAAATATCCTTACATAAGATATAAACCAGCTTTACATAATTACCACGCGCAAAGAGGATTACATCAACAATGTTGGATAATTGTCATTGATTTCAACCATGGAAATAGATTACAATAGGACAGAATGGATAAGCTCAGAAGGAAGAATGCTAATTGAATTGCAGAAGAGATGGCACATTTGAAGTAACACAGGAGACAGATTTCTACGAGTAAAGAAATCCTTTTGTAAAGTACCGAGTTACAAGATCCATTCATTATTAGTTCGGAACAATCTAGGATCATTAGATCGAAGTGAAGTCAGAGGTTGGGAAGGATTAAATCTCAACCGTAAGATCTAAATCAATAGCATTATGGACCATTGGATCAAGTAGCGGATAAAAAAACTTCGGCATTTCGTCACTTCGCCACTTCAGTGATTATTGGAGACAAGGAAGAATTCCCGAAATTGTAAAGTCACGAAATAACGCCAACCGTCGATTAGGAAGAATATTCATATGAGTTCTTAGCTGTTAGATCAATATTTGATCTAGAATTAAGTGTTGACCATCGATCTGGAATGGAAATTTTGAACCGTCAGATCACACTAAAGGAAAGAAGGTGGTCAACTTCGATGCTGACCACTCTGGTGAAAAGAAGTCTGAATCATGTAGGAATACCTAAAGGATGAAGCCCCGAATTCAAGAACTCCGGTCGACGATCAGATCAAAGGAAGAGCTGGGATATCCCACCGATTGTTGATCGATATAAAGTGGAAGGATAGGGTAATCTTTAAAATCCTGAAGTCCGGAAGTAATGCTAACCATTGATCCATTTTGGGACCATTATTAATCGTTGGATGAAGTAGTGGAAGGATAGGATAATCAGGGCCAAAGGCACGAAGTCCCAGAGTAAACAGATACCGTCAGATCAATAAGGAACTTTAAATTAATCTACAACCATTAGATACAGGAGGAAGACATGTGACACATCAGTAGGTCCATGTCAGTAGGACCATGCCAGCAATAGATGAAACATGGCCATATCAAATGGTGATGAGTGTCAAGGTCAATGTGGCACATAAGAACTTTAAAAATCATAAATCAGGGTGACGTGTGGCATACACACTAAGGTTCCACATCATCATAGGTGACGCCGACATGCCACATCACTTCGGGGGAATTGAGCAAACTTAAGAGTTGTAATATCCCAGAGTCCTGGAGTGTCGAAGCTCCGAGATAAGATATGACCATCCGTCAAGGAGGAAGATCCACAATCAAGATCTAAAAGCACAAAGTAAACGTGAATGAAGTTTATGGACACGCATCAGAGCAAGATTAAAGTGTACAATGGGAAGGCCTTTAACAAACCACCTTGTTGAGTTTGCGCGGACCGTCCATTCAACCACTAACTAAGTCAGAACCGTCGATCATCTAAAAGCCAAAGTTCAATGAAAAATGTGGTGGTATATATCTGACCATCCGTTAGAAGGTTAGATCAATAAATATCGACTTCTCAATCTAATAGTGAATAGAGTATATGCACTTCAACACAATTTACTTTGGGAGAGTTGGAAGATTGCAAAGGTCGAAAATCTTGAAGGTCGACATAACGAGGACTTGGTTCCAACACTGTTCACGTGATAAGGTAAAGAATATAATAAGGAGCGAAAAGGGCCTAGAATTAAATAAGCCCTCAAAAATTTGAATACGGTCCCATGTAGAAGAATAAGGGATAAAAGAGAGAGCGCTAACAAAACAACACTTGGATTGGATAATCATGTGGTTTTGAGCCTACGACACATAAAGGAAAGATAAATTGTCTGAGGCTTAACTCTGTTTCTTGTGGGAAGGCTAAGAAGAACAACATTACTGGAATTGATAGAGGCTAAGAAGCTTGTTCACCATTATGACCACAAAGCTAAAGAAGCCTGTCTACCAGTACCACTTGAGAATCTGATTCTTAATGTAGTTTCCTATTAAAAATATTAAAGAAAATCCAAAGGCATCTGATTATTTAAATTAATAAAGGAAGAAATTAATTTACATTAATGAAAGGGTACAATGGTTCATTGTCAAAATATGCAATGGTTCAAATTGACACTAGTTGGAAGACTATATAAATAAGAAAGAATGGTGAGAAGAAAGTGTCTCTCCAAACTAGATCAGAAGATCAAAAGTAGAAGCAAAGTCCAAGAAGGAAAGTTGAAGATACTTATGTAGTGAGGGTGGAAGTGAGGAGCAAGGAAGGATTCATATCCTTTACTAAGTAAAGTGTGAAAATAAGGAATTTGGTGCTTCCTAGGGTTGGTTTCTTAAAAACAAGGGAGTTGGTGCTTCCTAGGGTTGGTTCCTTAAAACAAGGGAGTTGGTTCTTCCTAGGGTTGGTGCCCTAAAATAAGGGAGTTGGTGCCCTGAAGAAGGGGATTTGTGTATCCAAGAGTTGGTGCTCTAAAGAGGGTTGATGTCCTTCAAAATCATAGATTATTCTTTATAAACTTTGTAATTCTTGTTAAGTATATTTATATAATTTATTTTTAATACAAGTCCATTGTTGATCTATTGTGATGGTTAATAAAATAACAAAGTAATTAATAATTGTTTAAAAAT
>ML777721.1:232372-253620 GCA_009831015.1 Picea engelmannii
TCATACGGTTTGTCAAATACAATAAACATTGTGACTATGAAAACTATTGTAGAGAAAAACAATTGTTGTACGTTCCATTCGATGAAAACGAAGAGACATTAATACATAACTTCTCTACATGGGAGGTTGCGTATGTTGCGTCTAAGACTATAGTGCACATCAATGAAGCTAGATTTACCTACAATGTTAATCCAACATGGGGGTGATCTAGAAGTTACACTTAATGACATAAAAAACCCTGGCGATCATGTTGACACATTTAGAAACCCAAAAACAACCAGAACTCCTTCCGATTCCTATGACTTACAAGGGGTTTTGCCTCGTCCTCTAGTGGTTGGAAGTGAAAAACGTATCAATCTTGGTTTTCAAGTTACAAAACATCATTTCCTAATTGAAAATAATGAATACCACAGAATAAGACGTCTGTTGAATCACGAACAACAAAAAATTCTAAAGGACATTGCTCTTAAAAAATGCTTGAACATGAATAGTCCTGTGCACTGTAGAAATTTCAATACAAATTAAGTATTTCCTGTGATTCTCCTGATCTAACAATTATACGCCACTGTTAAATACATAATCGCTTCTACTATTATTCTTGCGGAAAATTAAACCATGATCACAACCATAATCACAAAGTGAAATATCAAGAACACATAACACAAAAGTTTTACCGGGAAAGCGTAAAGCTAAAAACCCCACTATCATAGATTATGTATATCATGAATCATGAAACAATCTCATACAAAACTCTAATCCAAGAGCTCTCAATACAATACAATCGTCTCACACTGTCATACACAAATCAACAAATACATGTGCCAATTCTCCGTGTCCAGACAACCTGCCTCCTTTGCACAATCTCTGCAATTCGAATTCTCACAATGAAATTACAATTGCCTAGTTTGCACATGCTCATAAGAATATTCATTGCATGTGTGATCAAATCACAACTGATAGCCAAACTGTCCCTTTCACTTGTTATCTCAACTGGGTCTCCACTGGATCTGACATGCATGTGGTTAACCGTGGGGAATCTTCAGTTGCATGTGAGTTCACTGATTTACTGAACTCTCACTAGTGCATGTTTAGTTACAACTAGTATAGCTGATCTTAACTCACTTAAATACACTTATAATTATGTTACAAATCCAACTGACTCAGTTATGAATGAAATAATAGATTAATATTTATTTTCTAATTTATTTAAGGGAAAAGTAAATTAGACACATGTTTCTTGTTGACTTTTCAACACTCCCTCTCAACAATAAATGGATTATCCTTCACCCCAATCTCGTCTCTATGATATTCGAATTTTCTCTTGGTGAGCGCCTTCGTCAGAATGTCTGCATCTTGATCTTCCATAGGAATGTATTGAAGCAACATGATCTTCCACTGCACACAATCTCTGAGATGATGATACCAGATATCTATATGCTTAGATCTATCATGAAACACAGGATTAATCGAGAGTTTAATGCAACTCTGATTATCCCAATAAATCACTGTTGGATCTAAATGAGAACCAAACAAACCAACCAAGATATTCCTCATCCAGATAGCCTCACATGCAGCTTGACTTGCTTCCATGCATTCCGCTTCCACTGAACTAAGTGCCACAGATCTCTATTTCCTGCTGTACCAAGTAATAGTTGTAGATCTGATACTAAAGATCCCCCCTGATGTGCTCTTTCTGTCCGTTGGGATGCCTGCCCAATCTACATCCGTGAAGCCATGCAAATTCACCTCATCCATATTTCTATACCATAATCCATACTCATATGTGCCATTCAGATATCTCAGGACATGCTTACCCGCCTTCCAAAAGAGTTTGGTCGGCTTAACCATTGCTTGACTTAGCCGGTTAACCGCATAGAAAATGTCCAGTCTCGTGTTCACTAAATACATTAGCGAACCCACTAACTGTCGATAGACAGTAGCATCGACTACCTCTCCAGAAGTAGCATCCTCATTCCTCCAGTTTCCTGGAAGAGGAGTGTCCGTGGGTTTGCATCCCTCCATGTGAAACTTACCCAGTGTCTCCCTTGCATAGTTTCCTTGAGACACAAAAATTTCACCATCTCGCTACCATATTTCCAAACCAAGGAAATAATGAAGAAGACCCAAATCCTTCATATCGAACTCCTTGGAAAGGTCCTCCTTGCATGAGTGTATCGGCTGCTCATCACCAGTCAGTATTAAATCATCAACATAAAGCACAATGATTAAAATCTTACCCTCCACCACAATTTGGTATAGGTTTGCATCCGCTTCACTTTTGGTGAAGCCCAATGCAGTGAAATAGTTGTCTATCCGAGTGTACAAAGCACAGGGTGCTTGTTTCAGCCCATACAGTTCTCTCTTGAGTTTGCACAGATGTGACTCTCTGTCAAAGGTCTCAAAACCTTCTGGTTGTTCAATGTACACTTCTTCCTCAATGATCCCATTGAGGAATGCAATTTTTACATCCATCTGATGAATGCGCTGAGAGTGAAAGGATGGATCTTATGGAAGAGTACCTTGTGATAGGTGCAACGGTCTCATCATAATCTATCCCCTCGATCTGTGAGAATCCCCAGGCCACAAACCCGGCCTTGTATTTCTCCACACTCCCATCAACAACTTGCTTTACCTTGTAGATCCATCTTGAAACTACCACTGATTTATCAATCGGTCTTGGGAAAATTTTCCATACATTGTTTTTGACAATGGAGTCATACTCCTCTACCATAGCATCAACCTAAGTGGGGTCCTGCACTGCTTCCTAAAAGGAAGATGGTTCAGTCACAATATATTTTCTCATGAGAGCCATGTATCTAGCAAATCGATCAGGAGATTGTCTCTGTTTGCACTGTGAAGTAGGGGCTCCTACATTCTGTGAAGCATCTAGTCTCAATCTATCAGCTTCCATGGTGCGCTTTCTGCCATTTCTGATGGATGGCTCTACTTGAGTGGTTTCCTCCACTCCATGAATCTCTTCATGTGGCTGATCCACATCTTGAGACTCATCTTTGGGAACCAACAGTTCCTCTTCTGCATGCAAGTCTAGCTCAATCTCAAGCGACAACCGCATGGCTTTCCCCTCATCGAATTTTATATCCCGTCGCATAACAATCATCTTACTATTCGGCAAATACACATGATAATTATGGGGTGTTTCTATGTACCCCACAGATATCCCAACTTCAGTAGTCAATTCCAGCTTCTTCCTGGAATCCTTGGTCACATGCACATAAACAAATGAGCCAAAAACTTTAAAATGAGAAACATCAGTTTTATTACCAGTAAAAGATTATTCATGTGTACTCATGCCAAGTACTCTATGAGGACAACAGTTCTACACATAAACTGCAGTATTGCATGCTTCTACCCACAAATGCATTAGTAGGCCTTGATCATGCAACATCGCTCATGCTGCACCCACGATCGTTCTGTTCTTTCTCTCCACGACCCCATTTTGTTGTGGGTTATGAGGCACTATGAGTTCTCTTCGAATTCCTTCTCTGCTACAGAAGTCTTTGAATTCATTAGAGATGTATTCTCCACCATTATCGCTCCTTAAAGTTTTCACTTTCTTCCACGACTCTTTCTCCACCAATGCTTTAAACTCACAGAACTTTGAGAATGTTTGATCCTTCTTTTGCATGAAGAATATCCAGCATTTACGAGAAAAGTCATCAACAAAAATAACATAATACCTATGTTTTGCTGTTGAAGCAACCGAGAATGGTCCACACATGTCCGTGTGAATGCTCTCCAGGATCACCGAAGCATGGTTTTCCTTTTCATGAAAGGTGGAATTTACATACTTCCCCAGGGTGCAGCCCTTGCATTGATCTAACTGAGCAAGTGTTCCCCTTGGAAGTCCAGTAGATATTTGCTGCATGATATTCAAGGCTCCATGATGAAGATGGCCCAATCGCCTGTGCCATAATTTGCCCTCATCCCGGCTTACCACTTTTTCTGACTTGCCTATCATGGCATTGCAACCATCTACCTCTATCATGTTCTTAACTTGAATCCCTATCTTCTTGACTTAACCCATTTATTTATGTCGCAGGTAGGCTTTTCCACTGCTAAAAAAACCATCATAGCCTCTGTCCTCCAACATTGCGACTGAGACCAAGTTTTTCTTCAGACCTGGAACATGCATAACATTTTTCAATTGAAATGGTTTACCTGAGTTCCTTTAATAGGTAATGATACCAATACCAGTTGCACTGTATCATCCATCGTCGCCCATCTCTATATGCATTCTGAGATCTTTCTCCTCCAAGTCAATGAAAGACTCTTTGTCTTTCGTCATGTGGAAGGAAGCACCACTATCCAAATACCACACCGATCCCGATGCACTTGAAGCCATGCATGCAATCAAAGCGAATTCAAGTTCAAATTGCGAGACAAGAGCCTCACCAGTTGTAGCTCCAACAATCGTCTTGTTCTTCTTCTTCTGTGGACAGTTAGTAGTGAGATGCCCATGTTCGTGACAGTGAAAACACTTCACTTTGGACAAATCCAGCTTCTTGACTTTAGACTCAGATTTTGGATGGAACTTCTTCCCTTTCCCTTTCCTTGCCTTGGAAGTCAAAGAATAATCCTCTTCATCATCACGCTTTGATGAAGATCCATCTCTAGTGTTCCACCTGAACTCCTCTTGCACTAGATCTGACCACAGTCGTTCCCAATCAGACAATTTTTCCCTTCCATTGACAGAGTCTTGATAACTGTGCCAACTCTTGGGAATTCCTAGGAGCGCCAAGCTCACCAAATCATCAGCAGTGACTGTTATTCCCACAATTCCAAGCTCATCCCAACATTGGAAAAAATTCATGAGATATTTTGGAATGGTGTCGCCCTTCTCCTTCTTGATCTTCCTGAGTTTATCTTTGAGCGCCAATTTCCTATGGTCGCTACTGTTTTGGAACAGATCCATCAAAACCTTCCACATTGCATGTGGTGTGGTTTTCCCATGGAGACTTGAGACAATGTGGTCTCGTACTCCCTCCAACAGAATCCTCCTCACCTTTGCCACTTTCTTTTGCCATGCATCAAGATTTGCAGTGTCTTTCGCATCCAGCTTAGGAACATATTTGTCAATGTAATTCTTCAAGCCATTGTCTTCAAGTACTGCCTCCATCCTGTCCTTCCAAGAAATGTAGTTCGAGCTGCCCTCGAGTGCATACTCCAACCTCAAGCCATTGAAAGACATTTCGATCTTGAATCAACTGTTGCACCAAGAAAATATTGCAAATTCGAATGTTATACAACCACCAAAACTCAACTTCTACAACTTCTCTTGCCTTGGGAGGTTCTCACACCACCTGAGAGAAACCTGAGGGAAGTTTGCACCCTGCCTGTGTATAGCCTGTGAACTTGCCTGGGAAGTTCTCACCCTGCTAGTGTATAGCCTACGAACTTGACTGGAAGGTTCGCACTGTAATGCACTGTAGGGTGAGGGGAGTTCGCACCTCTCCCTTGATCAGCCTGTGAAAATGCCAATGAAGTTCGCACCCTGCCTTTGAGTAGGGTGTGAGAATTTTTGCTGTGAGAACTGAGCATAGTCTACAATACTAAAGTTCACACCCTGCTAGAGACGGGACTTGTGAGAATGAAATTATGTTCGCACCTCACTTCCGTAGCTCTGATACCATGTAGAAATTTCAATACAAATTAACTATTTCTTGCGATTCTCCTGATCTAACAATTATATGCCACTGTTAAATACATAATTTCTTCTACTATTATTCTTGCGGAAAATTAAACCACGATCACAACCATAATCACAAAGTGAAATATCAAGAACACATAACACAAAAGTTTTACCGGGAAAGCGTAAAGCCAAAAACCCCACTATCATATATTATGTATATCATGAATCATGAAACAATCTCATACAAAACTCTAATCCAAGAGCTCTTAGTACTATACAATCGTCTCACACTGTCATACACAAATTAACAAATAAATGTGCCAATTCTCCGTGTCCAGACAGCCTGCCTCCTCTGCACAATCTCTGCAATTCGAATTCTCACAATGAAATTACAATTGCCTAGTTTGCACATGCTCATAAGCATATTCACTGCATGTGTGATCAAATCACAACTGATAGACAAACTGTGCCTTTCACCTGTTATCTGAACTGGGTCTCCACTGGATCTGACATGCATGTAGTTAATTGTGGCGAATATTTAGTTGCATGTGAGTTCACTGATTTACTGAACTCTCACTAGTGCATGTTTAGTTACAACTAGTGCAACTGATCTTAACTCACTTAACTACACTTATAATTCTGTTACAAATCCAACTCACTCAGTTATGAATGAAATAATTGATTAATATTTATTGTCTAATTTATTTAAAGGAAAAGTAAATTAGACACATGTTTCTTGTTGACTTTTCAACATGCACATGTTCCTTACAGGCGGAGCAGGAACAGGCAAGAAATTCACAGCGAAAGGATTGTTCCAAATGCCTATACGAATCTATGATTCGAACAATTCCTATGATCCTATGAAACCAAAGGGCCTAATAGTTGAATACATAGGAAAAACTACATACAATGCTGGTGGAACAACAATCCACTCTGCATTTTTAATGCCTTCTAACAAGTCATAGTTTCTTCCACTTAGAAAGGAAATGTTGGATACATTATCTAAGCTTTATGAGGAACTCCAACTTGTCTTTATAGATGAAGAATCTTTGATTGGGAGTTGGTTCTTGTATTCCATTGACAGCCGACTAAGAAGCATAAAACATGTGCAGACAAAATACTTTGGAAACATTGACATGATATTCTGTGGGGATCTTTACCAGGAACAACCCATCCAAGATTATTTGATATTTGAACAACCTACCATTAACATGGAAACAATCACCCATGACTTCTGGAGAGACAATATTAAATGTTTTGAGTTGCATACTACAATGCACCAAACAGATGAAACATTCATTGCAATTCTGAATAGAATGCACACAAACAACCAAACACATGATGACTTGACCTATATCAATTTGAGGTGCTTACGGCCTGCACCAACAGACCCAACATTCCCTTACCTGTTCTACAGAAATAAGGATGTTGCAAAGAATAACATCCACATGCTATCGCTCATGCCTAGTGATGATATCATCATCAATTCCATTGACCTGGAAGAAGACAACCATGGAAACGTGCCACGTCATGAACATTCAGTCACTTTACCTTTGCAGCTTGTCCTCAAATTAGAAATGTTGGTTGAAATATATGCCTGCAACTATGATTCACATGATGGATTGGTGAATGGTGCAGATGGAATACTGAAAGGCTATACCAAGATAAAAAAAGTGGATTTCCTTTGGATTAAGTTCCATGAACCGCATATAGGCAAGCGACAAGCAAGCAAGTTGTCTTATCTATATAATTCAAACACTAGAAGCGATTGGACACCTATTTTGCGAATATTGAAGCCAGTATCGACATCAACAAAGATAGGTCGACTGGATATTCGAAAACAGTTCCTGATTAAACTTGCATGTGCACGTACAGTCCATAGATCACAAGGACTAGCACTTGATAATGTTGCATTTCAGCCTGTTGGAATTTAGATACATGGACTTGTATACATAGTATTGTCCCGTGTCAGAATCATAGACTTCTTGTATTTACTAAGTCCCCTCACAAAAGATAACTTCAAATTGAAACAAAAAGTTGATATTGAAATGGAACGACTAAGGACCACCACAAAATGGCAACTGCATTATGATTACCAATCCATACAAACAAATTCATCTGTATCACTTCTCTCGCTTAACACACACGAATTAAATGCACACATGGATGATATACTGAATGACTATGATATAATGCAATCCGATATTCTGTGCTTGCAAGAAACACACATGGCATTATGCATGCAGAACAAACAATTCCCAAATCACAATTGCATATCAAGTTACATTACACATGGGGTGATGATACTGGTGAAAAAACATGTACCGATTTTGGACCATATACATATCAAAGAAAAGAATGTTGAACTGGTGCTTGCAAATTTTTTTTCCCATGAAACAGAAGTTGCAATACTGAATCTGTATGTTGCTCCCCATGCAACATTCTCCAACATAGTGCATGTTATTTCCAATGCATTGGCCCATTTCCATCTGAACGGACCCATTGTACTTGTAGGAGACTTCAATATTGATATGCTACAAAATACTGGCAGAACAAAAGAATTGGAAAACTACATCTGCAAATACAGTCTCCGCTTTCTTTTGAACAACACAGGTCATCTACAGTACACACTTATTGACCATGTCTGGTCTAATGTGCCCATTCCTCAATACAATATGTTTGTCTTAGACACATATTGGTCTGATCACGATACAATTGGTATTGCACTTGAATTATGACATATACATCAAACTTATTGGAAACTCATATTTCTATGTTTTAAAGCATATTTGTATCCATGATTTCTACACACATCATTCTGGTGAGCATACAGACAATGTTCTACTTGAATTATAAAATATACATTGTGCAAAAAAAAAAAAAAAAGGTACATCCTTCCAAAAACTATTTGTGACTCATCTTATTCTATTTCTTTTTTGTATATGTACATAGTAGTTGCCCTTTTCTTAACATCTGAACTTATGTTCATATCCATTTTTCTTTGTACTTTTGTTGATAGAAATAGACAGGAAAACTAGATGACCCAAAGAAATCCTACCCAGAGATGTAGACCAATCAATGCAAAGGTGCATTCTTTTTCTGCCCGTGTTACATAGTAAACAATTTTTCGTTTACTTTCTCTGTGTTTGTCAAACTTGTTTACAACTATGTTTTTTTTTTTCTTTGTTTTGGGCATAGAGGCTGCTACACTGCACGTCTTCCATCCAATAAATGTAATTTTGAGCCAACCAACTCGCAAATCCACTTGTCAATTTGTTTATTGCACAACTATGACGGCTATTTGCAGGACACAGAACATTAGAGGCATAATGTGCAGCCCACAAGTGCGTTCCGACCGGTTCCAATGCTGACCCAGAATGCGAGTGGCAAACAGGCCTTGCACTGGTGCAGAGCCTAGTATTAGACCTGCGTCGTGACATGGACGACCTCCAGTTCCGCCTACAGACCCTGGACATCAAAGCCTCTCAACTCCTACATTTGATCTTCGTGTTACATGGTGCTCATCACCTCCCACCAAAGGCAGGTCAAGCAACAACAACCCAACCAACAACAACCTCCGCACCAATGTTGGCACTAGAAACTTTGGTCCATGCAGAGGCAGACCCCGAGGAGAAGAGGCTTTCATCACAACCAGAGGACGTCCAGAAGGAAGAGCACGTGTCATCACATATAGAGGACGCCATGCAACTGGACCGGACACCAGTCGAGGAGGAGCTGTCTCCTCCTGGGGACATGACACCTTCCGCATGGTTGCGTCGCTGCAATACATCCCATACCGATGATCTGTCTCTTGTTTTTCTCTATTGTTTTCTCATGTGCATGCCGACCTTTCATGCATTTGTCGATGGTTATTATAGTTATGTTGTCTACACTTTCCACAGTTGTTACAGCCACACTTACGGGCCAGAGTTTTGAACTCTTTTTGTGTCAGTAACAGTCTAGAATTTAGTTATGAAGTGGTTCGGCTGGCTGAGTTGATTTCCCCTCAGGGCAACTCAATATTTACATCTTGAAACCATGGAAATTCTCCGTAGTCCTTCATTTTAACAGATTTTTATACAATCTTACTTATAAAAAAATAAATTTGAATATAATTTAAATAATTGTTTATACTATTCATTAAGTAAAACATTTTATAGCGTTATATAAATTACTATAAATCTTCATACAATGTTATAATATTCTATAAATTACTCAGTCTCCTGTATATGACGAAATTGTTGGGTGCAAAATGTATATGATGGAAGTGTTTGGTGCAAAATGTATATCATGGAACACGCTGGACATGAAAAGTGTGAACCTGCGACTCTGTATTTGTTTGATGCATTTCTATAAATTACTGTCTCATGTATATGACCGAATTGTTACGTGCAAAATGTATATGACGGAAGTGTTCGGTGCAAAATGTATTTCACGGGACAGGGTGGCCATAAAAAATGAAAAAAGTGAACCCGTGACTTCGCCAACCCGCCACTCTGTAATTGTTGGGTTACATTGGTTATGCATTAAATATTTCATGTACTATCAAACTTAGATCCTAGGAACCTTCATTCATGTACCAGACATTAATAATTTTTGATAAATTTCAAATAAAACTAATTCAGGAATACTAAATTCTACATGAATACCATGTGTACTGCAACTTGCGGCCCACGCATTTACTCCCCTTCCAGCCTGGCAGGGACTACATTGCCATGCATCATTTGTTACTTTATGTGCACCCAGTCCCTGTGGTTGATGCACCCATGTTTACTTTATGTGCACCCAGATCGAGCTTTATATTTACAGATTGGGTTTTAAAAATATATATTTAATCATCACGATGAATTATCGTGTATAGTGTATTAATATGAATACAAGCAAATAAGCCACGTAGTGGCCACTACCTGTCAAAATGAATAATACTATATATTATGCCGACTATTGCTTCTATAGACCACATGCACTGAACGCTCTTAGTTTGAATAAAGAGAAAACTGATTTTTTTTATTATTATTTTATCTTATCAGAAGAGATTATATCTTCCAAACTATTTTCCCTATTTTAAATCATCATATTTTAAATATTATTATTTAAATTAAGATTACAATAAATTTTTCCTTTTATATTAATAATTTAATAATTAAATTAAAATTATAATAAACTTGAGGGTTGCAATAATAAAGTCAATAATGGGCATAGAGGGTTGCAGATAATTTACCACCTTATTATGTCTGAAAAGTACACACAGACTCAGATGGAATAATGAAGGACTATATGTGTTTAAGTTTTTTTAAAGTTTTGAAGGATTATATGTGTTTAAGTTTTTTATTAATTTGTTTTAATGTCACCTCTAGGTAGGGAAAAATAGTCAAATCTACCGTTCCCAATAAAAAATTTAGAAATTATTGATTTAAAAATTTGGAAAATATTGTTATATTTTGTAAAAATTCAATTTGAATTATATATATTTAAAATTTTGGAAAGTATTTTGAATTCAATTTAATATAAAATTTAGATTTAACCTTATCAAAATTTTCAAAATATTGATTTAAGTCAACTATATATCGTGGTATAATAACTTGGTATGTTTGAAATTTACCCCATGATAGGAGGTATAATAACTTGGTATGTTTGAAATTTACCCCATGATAGGAGGTATAATAACTTGGTATGTTTGAAATTTACCTCATGATAGTTTGTTAGCTATAAATTCGTTTATATCCATGATAATTACCATTGAACTCAGTGTTATCATCAATGTTAACTGAACAATGTGTTTGATAAAAAATAGCAATTGAATATATGTGTTCATTTGAAAGTGGCAAGAGTAGTTGGTGATGCATACTACATAGGCACTTGTTAGCATATCAAGGTAACACTCTCCTATGTTGAAAGTAGCAATTTTCTACCATATTCAATGGATTACTCAAAATGAAAGAAACTTAAGAAGTTTAAAAGTGACTTTTACTTATATAAAAGTTTTTGGTGTGTTAATAATATTTATTTATGGTTTGGTTTTGCTGAAGAGTATACCCAATATACTTAACTCCATGATACATATTATCCATGGCGCCCTGAAACATTTATTGATTGCCAACATTTATGTGTCTATAGATAGTCCTGAAACTAGGTCGACGCTTCATCTCCCTTAGTGCAAACACCACATTCTCAGACCAACAAGAGCAAGTCTATACAAGGCTACCTAACCTATGTTCCCTACCTTACAATCCCTGAAGGCAGGGACTAGCTGCTATGCAACTTTACTTGTTATGTTAGCATAACTCATTACTCTTTTGTGGCTTATACCATTTAAGTACGAAGATTTTTTAAGGTATTTTTATTTTTAAAAGTTGTAAACTTGCACATTAACTTTTTCTTGTAAAAAATATTTTGTTTTTTCATCCCTTCTCTATGCATCGTCTTTCGCAACAAATTTAATAAAAGTTGTAATCTTACACAAAATTTTATTATAAAAACATTTTCCATGGTGTAACATGGAGAATTTTCTAACCTATCCAACGGAAGGGAATACATGCATCTGAGCAGGTAGAGGTGACAATTATATCAAAAGACCAATAATACATCACTTTCATAGGTTGTTCATGTGTCACAATTGTTTTCTTACCAACTGTCCAATTTAATATAGAGCCCAAATTTAATGTAAATCCCAAGCAGGTTGTAACAAGTGTCACAATTATTTTGCAAATATCCAATTCAGTGTAGTTTATGGAGCGTAAGGTACTAAAGATACATGTATAAATTCTTGCTCACCCCAAAATGAAATGAACTATGTAATATAAGCCTGGAAGGATTCAAACTCTCATTCTTGCTGCTCACCCAAAGTGAATTCCAAGTGTCGCAACTACTTAGCAATTACCCAATTTAGTGTACTTACCAATTACCCAATTTAGTGTAGTTTGTAGATCCCAAGGTAGTAGATATATAGGTATAAAGTCTTTCTCACTCCAAAATGACCTCTAGGTAGGTGGTAAAGATATAGGTATAAATCATTTCTCACCCAAAGTGAAATATGTAGGATTCAAATTCAAACATATCCTCAACAAAGTTGTTGAATGCTATATGCTATATTCTTGAACCTTCCCTTGTACTTTCTCAAATGATATACTCTTTGTTATGGGATAAAATCTCACAGGGATATTGCTGAATACACAACAACATATCCCTAGGATTAGCCTAGTAATCCTAGACAAAATGGGATTCATACGGTCTTCCTATAAATAAGCAATAAGATTCAACATTACACAAGGAAATGGAAGAATGACATACATTTTCCTGAAGGTTTTCCTTCATGTATCCTAGGTGTTGCATTCCTGAAGTTCCAGTTCCATCTTCTACGACAAGCTTCCTGCACACAAAATACAAACCAATACCATTCTACTTCTCTTCCTAGTGTTAGAATCCTAGATCTATCTTGGATCTTACATGATTTATAACAAAATAAACTAGATAGAATTATGCATAAAATACAAACATTCATGATGGAAAACCAATGGTCTATTAATGGAAATAAGAAAAATACATCAATACCATCACACCTTTGGATGTTGATGCTTGCTCCCTTGAACTCCTTGCTCCTCCTTTAGGTTCTTGGTTAGGTTAGACTTCATTGACTTCTGGTTGTGGTATATGGAATAGGTACCTCTACAATTGGACATCATAACCTTACTTTGAATTCTTCCTCCTCTTTCCAAATTCTTGCCTTATTTATATAGATTTTGGAGGAGGCTTGGGAGAGGCTTCTAGGTCTTCTAGAGACCACTAGAGACTTGAATGATGTGAGTTCCTAGGCCTTTGCCATGAATATCCAATTCAACCCTCGCCTATCACCTCATAACTCCCCGATTCTAGAATTTTTGCAGTGCCTCACTTGTTGAGCCACTAGTGACCAACGAGGGCCTCACTTGTTGTCTACTGTGTATCCCACAAGAGTGCTCAAAAAGGGGGTAAACCTTAAGAAAAATATGTATTCCGGCTTCTATCCTCTTATGGATTCCTCTTTGGACTATAGGGTGTAAATTAAGGCTATAACACTTTTGCACCTAAGTGAATTTCCAATGTCACCACTTCTCAATTTAGTGCAGTTTGAAGGGGCACATTTATTGCAATTTTTACCACTACTCAATCTAATGTAGTTTGTAGAGCCCAATTTAGTGCAGTTTGTGGAGCTCGGGGTAGTAGAGATATAGGTATAAATTCTTTCTCACTCCCAAATGAACTCTACAATACAAGTCTTGAAGGATTCCAACTCAAACATATCCTCAAAAAAGTTTCCAAATGCTATATTCTTGTACCTTCCCAAATGATATATTCTTGCACCTCCCCACATAAAGTCTCCATTTAGGTGGAGAAGGATAAATTCTTGGTTATTGGACCCAAAATGAACTTGGAGAAGAATTGTGTACAATAATTAATATTCCTATTGAAAGGAATTGTGTACAATAATTACTATTATTATGATATTCTTATGGAGAAGAATTGTGTACAATAATTACTATTCTTATGGAGAATAATTGTGTACAATAATTACTACTCTTATGAATTTAAAAACAATTCACCTCACCTAGCCCGATTCACCTCCTCCTTATTTTATAAGAATAATCGTGTACAATAATTACTATTCTTGTGAAGTTAAAAGCAATTCAACTCACCTCCTCTGATTTACCTACTCCTTATTTTAGATGGAGAAGAACTGTGCACAGTAATTACGACTCCTATGGAGTTAAAAACAATTCACTTCACCTCCTCAGTTTAAATGGAAAATAATCGTGTACCATAATTACTACTTTTATGGAGAATCAGAATAATTGTGTACAATAATTACTATTACCTTGAAGTTAAAAACAATTCACTTAATTACTATTTCTATGGAGAATGAGAAGAATTGTACAAAATAATTACTACTCCTATGAAGTTAAAAACAATTCACTTCATCTCCTCGATGGAGAAGAACTATGTACAATAAATACCAGTTCTACTATTTCTATGGAGAAATACATATAATCCTACTAATGAATTCTTTAATTGAAAACAATTGGATTCCGAGGTTAAGTTAGATAGTCTTTCTAGATTTGGGAAGTGATATTTCTATTCATTTTTGGAAAAACAAGGAGGGAAGAAACACTTCTATTAATTTTTTAGTGAAACATGGATATACATTAAAAACATTCAACCTTCTTCGGCAACTTGTATAGCATCTGGGTGGTGACATTTGATGTGATAATTGGAAGGTACAAGTTTACCAAAATGATTTCCCCTCTACATGATTCTTTGTCCTTCACCTCATGCATAACTTTCAACATTGTTCTAACTCACTTTAAAAGAAATAGAAACACCCCTTCTCATGGACCTTTTGAGACATAATAGTGACTTGCTAGGGTGCATTAAAACATGCACTCCTAGTAACCATGGTCAATAAAAAACATGCATTTTCTTGCACCACTGGGCATCACAACCTTTAGCATATATGCATGCCTTCAAATTCCTATAATATTATTTCCGATCATTCTCATTTCTTCCCTTGATCATGACATTGGATATCCTCCTCCTTCAATCCTTCTCATTGCTTCCCTTAATCGCGTCATTTTATATCCTCCTCAATCCTCCTCCTTCGCCAATCTCTTTGAACCTCAACCCCTTCAGGATTCTACTACACAATGTTTACAAATTCCATGATGGTTACATGCATTGTCCCTCAACTCTTGGCTAGCTTGATGCCCTATAATCATGCATTAGCTATCTACATTTCAAAAAAAAATTCTTACAATAGCATTTATACAGTGGCATGGCACCTTTAGAATAAATTGTTAGTTAATAAAAATGACAACAAGGAAAAGCAATGTAGCTACAACAAGTTAAATTCCAAATACACAAAAAACTATCTAGTCAAGATGTAAGATGTTGTATGAGACATTGAAAAGAATAATTGACTTTTAATAGTGACAATATGTCCAAAACAAAATAGCATGTATTGTTCCACATCAACATGTATGTTTTGTGCACAAATATTTTGTAAACTAAACTGTCCAAAATGTGGACTTCATCAAAATAAAATTGAAAGGGTAAATTTAAAGTAAAKATTGCATTCCTCAWYGGCATCGTTATCTTACTATGTTTTTATTTTTATTTTTTAAAAGATTGAAGAATTAAACATAATTTTGGAGTATATACTAGCATATTCCAAAAACTTGGAAAGGGAACGTTGAAGGAAATTAGGGATGGATACATCGCAAAAAGGAAGGAGATACAAGTTTTTTGGATGTTGGGCTAAATTGGATATTTTTCAACACTTTAAAACAAAGACATTGTGTTTTTTCAATTCTAACTATCCATTATTGGTTCATGGTGGTTGTTAGAGAAAAGACACACTTAACGTGGCCTCGTAGAAAACACACACTAACTAAGGCCTCTCAGTGTTCTTATGTAGCTATGGATCACAACCTTATTGAGTTAGGCTTAATTCCCATAGTTTAGCAATGAGATAAAATTATACGACCAAAATACATTTCTTTATTGAATGTGGGAACAAAAGATACCAATTAAACATTTAGATGAAAATGTAAGATTAAGTGAATGACAAGCATTAAACTTTGAATGATGCCTTTCTCTCTGCAACATGAATCTATATGACTTCCATTGGTGCCCCTCCTCTATTTAATAAAGAAACCAAATAGCTGAATGAGCACAAGCACCTATAGGGGCCATGAAACCATGAGTGGGAAAAAGAGAGGGGGACAAAAGGAGGTTCTACAAGTCAAAAATACCAATCCGCCCTTACTAAACTATTTTGTGTGATGCTAATTTTTTTTTGTGAATTACCACCTATTTCTTCCTTTGACTTATCCAAAGCCAATCATTGAATGCATATAAGGAGGTTAATGAGAAAGCCATCTCACCGAATTATGAGATCATGGGAAAGTACCCATATGATGGGAATTGTATCATTAAATACATGTAAGAGGTGGGTGAGAGAGTCGTGTCACCAAGTTATTGAGGTATGGCTGAGTACAATAAGTTTTGGGAATGGTGAGATTCAAAGCACACATGGGAAAATTAGTGAGGAATTTGAGTAGAGAAGAGAGTTTTGTTTTGGGAAGGAGGGAAGTGAAGAAAAATAGAGTGAAATCAATTAAAAAGAGCCAGCCATAGCGTCTGAGGAATACCAGCCAAGAAAAAAAGTATTTACCACCTTGAGAAGAGTATGAAATTTAGGAAAATTGTTGGAGTTACAAAACTATAGTTGGGGCCTTGTTGGGTACACACTGAAGAGAACTAGAGGGAGAGGATTCCAAGGGTTTTTGTAGAAGAGAAGGGATTTATCTCCTTGTACTATGCTGGGCAGGAATTGGGGTGCCCAAAAGATATTTTATGTTCCTAAGAAATCAACAGTTTGTTCCCAAGTAATTAAAATCCCGCGGTGAGATGAGAGACTTCCCAGAAAATCCCCGAGAGTGTCAATTTATCCCTTGTGGTATCATGGTCTATCTAGGAGGTGCCTATTTGTACATAGATTTGTATGCAACAAAGCCTATGGTTGAGTGGAAAACCGCTCACCCTCAATTAGTTATTTGGACAACAAATTTAAAACAGATAAGTGTTTAATTCCTTCTCTATAAATTCACACGCATATTTAAATTGGTGAGAAAGATCGTATGTTCTATGCCCCTATGTGAAAAATGATCTATTTTTCTAGCCTGTGAAGAGAAGTTAGATTATTCGGTTAAAGAATGGAAGGGAAAAGTCCTTTTGTAATTTTGTGTGAGCAGTTTATTTAAATTCACTAGTTATTCTTGTTTATGATTTATGTTACAACAAATCTACAATTAAATTCTTAGATTTATCAAGTCAATTGATGGAAATATAGATAGGTAATGATATTTTCTTCAAGTGTTGAGATTAAATAACACGTAATGGATTCTGATGTTTTCTAGTATGGGAATTTGAATTATTTTTAGGTGTTATGCATGTGATTCCCTTAATTAGAAAATAGTTTATGTCTTGTCTCCTATGCCTTATGCAATGTGGCATGTAACCATTATTAAAACAAAATCGTCCTTACCCATGCCTTAGCACTATGATTTCTCTACAAATGGTTTACTTGTGGAATGTGTCAATTGGTTGTAGAATGCCTTTGAAAACCTTAGTAATTATTTCTAAAGAATTTGTCTTGAAAATTTTGTTACCTAGAAGATTCTCTGTGGATTTCCTAAAGAAACATTGATTGAGTTTTTTTCAGAAATTAACTAGGCCTTATGACTGAGAAATGAACTCAAACTAGTGTCCCCCCAAGTGGCACCCAAAATTTGTCTTTGGAGTTGATGTCTTGTTTTAACCCTAAATAAGTGCCCAAAGTATTTTTCAATTGACACTATGAATACCTTTCATATTGATGAGTTTAAAGCTTTTAGATTTTTTTTAGGAAAAACTTGAGGAAGTTTGGTGTATCACATGAAAATTATTTTCATGCGATACATGTATGATACGAAAATAATTTCCATGTGACACGACATCTATTTCCCTTCTTGAATTATTGAATCAATGAAAATATTGAAGGGTGTGATGCATCACACCTTAAGTGTTTTTTATTGTGATACATCACAAGGGAGGAAGTTTTCATCCTTGCAGCAAGCAATCAAGAATTAAGAATTTTTGAAGAAAATATGGGAAAATTATTGTGTATGGCAACATGATATCTTTGTTGCAATGTGATGTATCGAAATAAAACATTTTTGGTGTGATACACCATAAATAAGGAACCTTTTCGGCAATGTGATACATTGCAAGACATAGAAATTCTTAAGGGAAAAAGGAAAGAAAGGGCCATGTGTTGCAAAGATATAAAGATGGATGCAATTCGATGAATCACACTAATGCAAAAAGGAAATTTTTGTATTAATTCGATAAACAATGAAAAATAAAATATTATGATGATGTGAGGTTTCCTTTATCGTAGAGAAACAAAAATTCCAGTGATGCGATAAATAGTTCACGGCAAGAAAGAGAAAATTGTGGTGATGTGATATCATCAAAGACTAAAGCTTGCAATGATGCAATAAACAAAAAGAGTTGTACTAGAAATATATCTGTACAATTTAATTATGTTGACCATGCAGACAAAGTGTACAAACAATGACATGGATAGGGTCCACTATGGTAGTTTTGTGCACAAGTGGCTATGCCATGTTAGCTGGCATGTGTTGTGCCATTTAGGCATGTGCACAAGTGGCTATGCCATGTTAGCTGGCATGTGTTGTGCCATTTAGGCATGTTAACACAACTAAGTTGATAAGAGGCTTAAGAACTACTGGGGGTCATAACTTCTTGCTCCAAGCTTAGATTGAGAAATAACATAGTCATTAGAAAGATATTGGAAAGAAGATTTGGATTATGAACCAAAAATTGGGTTCAGAGTCATGTTTAAGAAAAGTAAATGTAGTGGGAAATCAAGAAAATTGTGTACACCCCACCATCCTAATAGTGTTTATGGGGTTGGGTAAGTGAAAAAATGGTATCAAATCCTTGGTTCAAACACTTGACTAGTATGGGACAAAAACTAGATCATGTAAATGTGTTGAACCTGCACATAATAGATCTAGCTAGAAAATACTACACACAGTTGTAGGGAGAAATTGAGAAAGAAGAAGAAGGAGAGAAAGAATGGAAGAATTCTCATTAACTGTAACGAATAATGAATACTTTACATATGATATACTATGTATAACTTAATGAATGCGCACTGGAGAAGAACCAATATGCTATAGTGGTGGTCTAGAGTGATCTGGACACACACTAACAGTTACAGGAGTGAACTTCCACCTAGTCTAGTCTCTCAGGCAGTTACGGGAGTGAACTTCCACCTAGTTGAGTTAACTAGTCAACTAGTCTTCAGTTAACTGAATGAACATAGTGTAGTGAGGATTAGATCAAGGAATCAAGGGTAATGCGCCAATATGGTGATGATCCCAATGTTTCATGGTGACAAAACCAATGCAACATCTAGACTTAAATCAACTAGTCAAACTAAAGTGTCAATTGAAAGAGAATATTCTCCAGGTGGAATATTCTCCCCCCAAATTTAGGAGACTGGATAATGACTAATTATGACTAATAAACAAGGAAAAACATTAGGAAAAATAAATCCTAGGTGTGTGTGAAGTAACTCTAACATCCCCCCTAAACATCACTATGGTGAAAATAGAGAATCGGTCCCGACAACGAGGCCATGTTAGGTACCCAAATACAAAAGATACATTGAAAATAAAGTGAGGAAAGAGGGAAAAAATCATGGGAAACCCCCCCTCTCAAGGTATAATGTATGTAAAAAGATGAACTACAGTTGCTAGGAAACTGTGTCCTTCACTCAAAGACGACTTCGCAGAGAATGGAACTTCTACTCAATGAAGGTCTTGGTGAAGATGTCTGTCATCTGTTTTGTTGAAGGATAGAACTGTAGGTCGATGATACCCTTGTGTACTAAGTCCATATGCAGTGCATGTGGATCTCGATGTGCTTCGTCCGCTGTCTCTGAACTAGATCTCTGTAGAAATTCAGAGTGCTCTAGTTGTCACACCAGATGATGATCGGCCAGTGAAACTGAATGCCCAACTCAGTGAGAAACTTTTGTAGCCACATAGAATCGATGGTTATGTTAACTACCCTTTTGTAATATGCCTCGGTTGAAGATAGAGAAATGGCAGCTTTCTTCTTGCTTGACTAACAGATAGGACCAGAACCAAGACTGAGTGAGTAACCAGATGTGGACTTGCGATCAATGCTATCGCCAGCCCAGTCAAAATCAGTAAAACTGATGAGATCTAATGTAGAGTTTGCTTCATAATGAATCCCAAAGGTGATGGTGCCCTATAAGTATCGAAGGATACACTTTGCATCCTTCCAATGTAGCTCATGCGGATCCTGCATGAACCTTGAAACTGCACCAACTGCATAAGAGAGGTCTGGTCTGGCGTGTGTGAGATACAACAAGCTCCCCACTAGCTGTCTGTACAATTTGATATCAACCAGTGGATTCTACCTTCCATCCTCAAGTTTGAATCCTGATAGGAAAGGAGTCGGAACAGACTTGCAGTCTGTCATGTGAAATCTCTCAAGGAGATCTAGTGCATACTTTTCCTAAGACAATTTGATGCCCGACGCATCCTGACTGATATTGAGTCCAAGGAAGAAGTGTAGTGGACCCATGTCCTTCATCAAAAACCTGTCATGTAGAATCATCTTGACTGCAACAATCGCTGAAGTTGAGCAACTGGTGATCAACAAATCATCAACATACAAAACTAAGAGTAGAAGTGAATTAGCCACCTTGAGCATGTAGACATTCAGGTCTAATTTACAATGTACAAAGTTCTGTGACAACAGGTAGGAGTCCATATTGGCATACCATGCCCTAGGAGCCTTCTTGTGTTAAGCCCTAATATAGCCCTAATATTGGCTCATTACCACTTAATTGGGGCATATTAGATTAGTAATGTTATTTTATTTATGTCGGATTTAGGCCATTAGTTGTGATTTATATTAGTAATGTTATTTTATTTATGTCGGCTTTAGGCCATTAAAACCT
>ML777721.1:259040-307068 GCA_009831015.1 Picea engelmannii
CATCTTGGACTTGAACATTTAAGTGGGGTAAAAGGAGGTTGCCCCCTCAAAGAGGCTTATTATCTGATATTATCTCTTTTTCAAGGCGTTGAGTACTTTTCTTGAGGTTTTTCTATGCTATATTGATGTTTGGTTCTTAACATCTTGAGGCCATAAAGGGACTTCTTCATTCGACAGACCAATGATGAGTCTTGCATAAATCCCTGGGGCTGCTCCATATAGATCTCCTTAGAGAGATCACCGTGAAGACATGCATTCTTCACGTCCATATGATGGAATTCCCATCCATTGGTTGCCGCAATGGAAAGTGCCAATCGTATGGAATCCATTGTCTCTACTGGAGTGAAGGTCTCATCATAGTAAATACCATGCACCTGCTGAAAGAATTTGGAAACAAGCCTGTCTTTGTATTTGCTAATCTGTCCATCCACTACGCTCTTGTTCCTATAGACCCATCTGCATAGGACAAGTTTCATTCTAGAAGGAAGGGGAACCAGATCCCAATTCTAGTTCTCGAGGAGGAAGTTTTACTCCTCCTACATGGCGAATTCCCAAAAGGGATTTCCAACAGCCTCGCCATAAGATTGTGGATCTAAAGAATGAACCAAGAAATGATGCTTGGAGGGAAATGGTTCAGTGGAAGTGAGTGAAACATGAGGCTCCTCGAAATCAGATCGTGTCCTCCTAGTATCGGCTGGATCACCAACGAGATCCCCTGCATCCTGAAGAGTAGTTTGTGCCCACTTGGGCCTCTTCTCTAGCTCTGCAACTGCATCTGGATGCTATGAATCTGCATCTGACTGTACTGACTCTGAATATGAATCACCTAAGTCCTCTGAATCAGAACTCTCATCTAAAGAAGAGTCGACATATGCATGCTCATCATCTTGGACATGTGGAAGAATGAAGGTGTCTACATGTGGCTGATGAGGTACATGTGAGACACTTTCCTCGAATTGGAAATTATGCTCAATGATGACACAGTTTGAGGAAAGATCAATAAGCCTATATCCCTTCACATTGTTGGGGTATCCAACAAACATACACTCAGTGCTATGTGGATCAAGTGCCTTCCTCTTTTGAGAGGGAATCCGGGTCCATGCACGTGAACCGAAAATGCGAAAGTGGGTCACTTTCGGTTTGAGGCCACTCCAAGCCTCGTAGGGGGTCTTATCCTTGACAGATTTATGGGGATATTTGTTTTGGATTTATGTTGCACAATTAAGTGCTTCGGCCCATAGTCTATGTGGTAGTGACTTTGCATGCAACATTCAAGATGCCATCTCCTTTAGAGATTTGTTTTTCCGCTCAACAACTTTGTTTTGCTGCAGAGTATAGGGAAATGTGTGTTGTAACTGAATCCCTGCCTCATGGAAAATATTATGGATCTCATGATTTACATATTCTCCCCCGTTATCAGTTCAGAGGACTTTGATATTCTTTCAGGATTGTGTCTCAACTAGGGCTTTGAAATCTTTGAGGTGTTGAAAGACCTCAGATTTTTTCCTGAGAAAGTAAATCCATGTAAAACATGAGAAATCATCAACAAAAATGAGAAAAAACCTCGCTTTAATAATAGATGGATGAGGAAAAGGACCCATAAGGTCACTATGGATCAGATCTAAAGGCACTGAAGCTCTCTAGGACTTTCCTTTGTCGAATTTCTCTTGAGGGTGTTTTCTGAGATTGCATCCCTCACATACTCCCTTGGAGAAATGGATGTCTGGTAGACCATCAACCAATATTTGCTTGCTAAGTTGTTGCATGTATCTAAAATTCAAATGTCCAAACGTTTCGTGCCATATCCTACTACTTTCATCATCATGAGTAAGAAGTAAAGCAAAATCAGGTTCAATGAATTCAGAAAAAGTATACAATCTAGACTGATGATTTACCTCACTGGTTGAAACCCTAGAGTTGGTTTGCATTTCATAGATGTCCATGACATTTGGTGTGAATATGACCTTCTTTCCGGTGCCAGAATTCGTCATTTGATACACAAAAATAAGATTGACGGAAATTTTCGGAACATGCAACACATTCTCGAAGCTTCCATTGGTGAGTTCAATCCTTTCTTTGTTAGTGACTTCAATTGAAGAGTTGTCCCCCATCAGAATATGAATACCTTTGCATGCATCCAATGAAAAATATACTGCTTTTGAGGTAGCCATGTGATGTGATTCTCCTGAATCTACGATCCAAGCATCAAGAGAGGAGTTGATGGAAATCAAGGCATGGCTAGAATTTCCTTTCTTGGGATTCTAATCTTCTAGCTTCTTCTTCTTGGCACCCTCGGGGATGCGATCTCCAAGGTTGTTTTGCTGAAGTATTTGAGTCATTAGATCTATTTGTTTTTGCATGCATGCATATTCTGGATGGAATCTGTTATCACTCTGTGATTTTCCTATGGTTGTGGTAGTAAATCCCAAAGGTAACCATTTCAACCTACTTTAGACTGTATTCTAACCTAATATAGTCAGAGAGGGATCTTTCAATAGCCAAAGGATTTCACACTCAAAGATATTCAACAATAGAACTCAGAAGGTCAGATTTTTTATAGGAATAAATTGTTTTTATAAGGGTTGATGGTTTGACAAACTTGGGAAAGAGTCTATTGGGCAATGGAGTCAGAACTTGAATCTCAATGGCTTACAACTAATGTAGGATGAAACCTCCCTGAAAACACTAAGGCAAATTAAGCACCATGGTCAGAAGGTTGTAATAATAAAAAGTCAGTTTGAAAAGGGAGATAATCCCATTGCAGGAGAGAGCATCTAGCAAATGATGAATTCTCAATTGCAACTTTAGAGGAACGAAGACAAGAGTGAAGGTTACCCGACAAAGAATCTATCAAGGATTAATTTTGAAAGGAATAACCATTTACACATTAACATATAATCCACTACAAGAGAGGCATATAACAATGGATGAATCCCTACATGTAGTTTCAGAGGAATTAACACATAGAACTGATTAATGAAACAAAGCATCAAGCGAGGATGAATTTTGAGACAAAAATCATAAACACATAACAAGCATCATCTACTGTGAGAAGAGCATCAAATATTGATGAATTCCTGTCACTTAATCTTAGATTATTGCTACATGAAAGACACATAAAAAAGTAAAACATGCTGAACACTGACACCATGATGAATCTTACGTTAGAAAAATATATCTTCTACATTAATATTCAAAGAAATAAACAAGTCTTCATTACATTGGCAGGGGGTTTCCCTCTCCAAAAGTTGAGCAAAGCCCAGGAAACTCCCAGAACCAACACACTAATGAATTATAATTCCTATATTATATCCTAGATAGGTATGATATCATTACAATTCGAATTCCACCCTCTTTCCCAAAATAGAAATATTTACAAACAAAAAATGACAAGTTTTAACTGATTTCTTGCTTTTCAGGAGGTAAAATTCTGAAAAATAGGCTTCAAAACGCCACTTGTAATTCTCAAACCATAAAAAATGTGTAATATCTGAGAATGGTTTTTATAGATAAGCTCATTCAAAATAAAAACCTCTCTCAGTTTTTTGAAATTCATCTCTAGTTGGCCGGAATACGTGTCGTAAAAACATGCCTCAAATAGGAAATCATGAAAACTGAAAAATAGGGCTCAAAGATCCCTTCGAATCTCCCAATCCGTGACACTTGTGTGAAAAATGCAAGATTTCAATGTTAATGTTTCTGTTATTGACAATAACCTCCTTTTTATTTTGAAAATTCATCTTGGTTCACCCAAAATCTTTCCTGGAAATCAGTTGGTCAAAATACCAGTTCAACAGTCCTAGAACAAAGTTTTTGTAGCACATTCTACAAAAAATTCCATAGCACCTATATAAATTCACAATGCCTAAGCTAGTTTGTAGAGAAAAGGAAATTTAAGTAAACAAACCCTTCCTGACCTCCAAACAAGACAAAAAATCTCATGGAGTACCTGATGGCTATGATGTTGATGCTAGTAATTTTAGATTTTCACTCAGATGCCTACAAGCTACCTAATGTCCAACCCTCTTCCTTAACTAGTTCACAACACCGACTCAAATATAGCTCACACACTCTAAGGAGGATGTTAGTTGATGGTATGACATAATCCTTGGAGAACATGATCAAGTTTATGTGTTAACATCATAAGTTTTTTTTTGAATAGGTGGATCAACAAGATGGAGAAAGAAAGGGAGAGGGCAGTAAACTACAGATCAATAGGCTACACCAAAGGGAAATGGAGTCATAAACATTCTACTCATTGAAGGCACTAAAGATGCTCAACAAAATCCTTTGTGACAATACGTTCATTTCTCCCCTTTTCTTCCCTTTTCCCCTTTGGATCCGGAGGCATCACTGAAGGGTGTTGTGTACCCTTCCTTATTTGAATGTGCATGAGCTTTCCTTTTGTCTTTATATTTATATTTATGATAGTTTTGGCTGCCATCTTGGACAGTAAGTGCATGCGCCTTTGGGCCTTTTCTTTTTCCCATGTTGGTGAGGTTGGTTTGCTCTTGTGTCAAGGATTCGATAATGTCCTCAAGAGAAGGAATCCTCCAGGTGGCTCCAAGGGTGAATCTAACTAAATGGAATGTGGACATGAATCTAGATAATTCAAGACCAAGTTTGGAGAGAATTGTGAGAACCATTTGTTTCTCCTCCTTATATTTATCAACCCCGCAAGCTTTGAGTTGCGACAATAAATCCTTAAATTTTGTAAAGAAATCTTGGATATTGTTGAAGATTTTTGGATCCAATGTAAGCAATTCCATATCCAGCATGTGTCCCCTCATATCATCCTATTTTCCAAAGAGCCCTTCCAAGGTGGTCCAGGCTTCATTGGGAGTCTTACAGGAAGATATGTGAAAAAGGAGATAAGGAGAAATAAGACTGCAAATTGTTCTGAGTGCTTCATCCATTCGATTTAAGTACTTGTATTTTTCTATGGCTGATGTTGGTTCTGTATCTGTATTCAAGGTTAACCTATACAATCCTTTGGTTCGGAGATGTATGGCTATTTTATTCTTCCATGCAAAGTAGTTGTAAGGTGTAAGAATGAATTCCTTTTGGAAATCCATCTTTCTGCTGTCTTCAATATTTTGTACCTGCAAAACATTTTGGTGTAGATTTTTCTTAGCAGTCCGTTGGCTATGATACCATGTAAATGTGTTGAACCTGCACAGAATAGATCTAGCTAGAAAATACTACACACATTTGCAGAGAGAAATTGAGAAAGAAGAAGAAGGAGAGAATGAATGAAATAATTCTCATTAACCGTAATGAATAATTTACACATGATATACTCTGTGTAACTCAATGAATGTGCACTAGAGGAGAAACAATGCACCATAGTGGTGGTATAGAGTGATATGGACACACACCAACAATTACGGGAGTGAAATACCACCTAATCTAGTCTCTCAGGTTGTTACAAGAGTGACCTTCCACCTAACTGAGTTAACTAGTCAACCAGTCTTCAGTTAACTTACTGAACAAAGTGTAGTGAGGAGTAGATCAAGGAATCAAGGGTAATGCACTAGTCTGGTGATGATCCCAAGGAAAGTGCACATTATCATGGTAATGATCCCAATGTTGCATGGTGAAAAAACCAATGCAACATACAGACTCAACTAAACTAGTCAAACTGAAGTGTCAACTGAAAGATAATATTCTCCAGGTGGAATATTCTCCCTTAAAATATAGGAGACTGGATAATGACTATTTATGACTAATAAACAAGAAAAAACCTTAGGAAAAATAAATCCTAGGTGTGCGTGAAGTAACTCCAATAGAGCAATGTTACAACACTAGGGATTTTCTGAGCTCAATGAAAGGGAATGATAATAGTTTAGATGTTATGTTTAAACCAAAATAATAGGTTATTTTGATTTATTTTTGTTTAAACCAAAATAACAAGAGAGAGAGAGAGAGAGAGAGAGAGAGAGAGAGAGAGAGAGAGAGAGAGAGAGAGAGAGAGAGAGAGAGACTCAAATTTAATAGTTGTCAAACAATTACAGACAATTAGTCTTAGTAAGTATTACCATGGAGGTTTCATCACATTTTCAAGAAGTTGAGTCTAATGAAGGAATAAATGTTGAGACTCACCTAGACATTGAAGAAACCATGAAGAGTTTGAAAGTAGAAATTTGGAGTTGTTGGCCTGATAATGAAAAGATAATAAGAGCCTAGGAAGAGTAGAATGAGCTCAATGTTTCTTTACTTCATATTTTGACATAAATTTATGAACAACTACATCAAGGACAAATCTCAAGAAACACAGGTAAAAGTCCTCTCAGAAAGAGATCCCACAGTGCTAAAACTTATACATCTAGTGATGGGACATCATCATACTCATTCAACAAGAATGTAACTACTTTTGATGAATCATTAAACAATGGTACCAAGATTTCTTCTCATAAGCATAACAGGAAGAATGATTCCAAAGACCGATTGTGGGAAGAGTTAAAAAATGTTTAGACACCTAAATTTGATGATGGCATGAAGATAGGTGAAGAAGCTAAGTCATGGCTTCTTGGATTAAAGAAATACTTTCAGGTGTATGATTACTCCGAGACTATGAAGTCCAGAGTGGGAATTTTTAATATGAATGGTAGACAAACAATCCAGTGGGAAGATGTCAAGAGCATTAAGAGCATTAGTGAAAGGAAGGTCACCTGGGAGAAATTTAAGAAATACTTCCAACATAAATACCTATTAGAGAGGTATTATGATGGAAAGGTCAAATAATTTCACAATTTGAAATTGGGACTATCAACCATGGTTGATTATGAAAATAGATTTTTGGAACTGCTGAGATATGTTCCGTATATCACATATGAGAAAGTCAAAAACAAGTTCTTTCTCAATGGTCTGTCTCATTCCTACCAATATAGGATTGACTTTGATGAGCCCAAGACTCTTGAAGAGACAATATAGAAGGAAAAAYACTKCTATGTGATTTGTAAACTATCATGGATATTCCATTGGATAGTTTGTCACAACGGATCTAATAAAATACTAAAATATTTGTTGTGAAGGTTAATTTCCTTTAGATCTCAAATTATTTAATTATCGGTTTTTTGGCTTAAAAGTGTACGAAATAAATTAAATGTGATAAATAGAGAAAATAAATAATACACACACCATCCACAAATAAACACAAGATATGACCTGGGAAACCCAATATGGGAGAAAACCCAACTAGAAGGTGAGGCTTGTCTRCTCTGTTTTCTTCAAATGMAAGTACAAATAAAGAKGCACTCTTTGTGGAGTTTSTTTTGRCACTATGKTCTGTATGGTTTCTACAAAATAGCTCCTCCTATGTTATGCTMAAATAATACCACTCTCAGATTTTTTTCTCAGCTATGGAACAAGCTACAATGCAAAATAATGGAACCCCCTCTCCTCCTAGTGACTTGATATTTAACATAGTCCAATAGCAATCTAGGGTTAGAGTATTAACTTCCTCAACCATCAATTAGTGATCGAGTTTGGACCTTCTAGAATTTTCTAGAAATTCCACTACATGGATATCCCCACACATTTAAGTAATGGAGTTTGATGTAGCATCCACTCGCACCATGGCGATCAATACCATAGGTCAACTTGTGGGAGGCCTAAATTTCACATACAAACTTCAATTGATATGATTCTTACAACAATGGAAAGGTATCAATGTGTATAATTTATATGGTGAATCCATAGTAAGGTTTGGACCATTAAAAGTTTTTGCTTTATGCCTCAAAATTTCTCCGAAATATTTCGAATGGTTTTTTGGACCCAAATTCCCAAATTTCCAAATTGGGACCAACTACTAAAATGGCTCTGCAAGTTTATTCTCTAATTTCTCATCCATAAAGAATTGATATATATGAAAGATAATATAATTATCCAATATAGATAAAACCTGCCCATTTAGGGATGATTTTGGTCACCAAAATCTTTAATAAAAGAGGTGAGGAAATTTTTCCTCTACCTTCTCCCTAGAGTACCACTTTGCTTTGTCTGGAAGTTTTCCTTTCAACCCTATCTGCCAAAGGTCATGCTTACCCTGTATTGTAGTTATATATCACTTGTATAAAACTATATCCTATGCCAACTCTTCCTAAGAATTCGGTGCTAAGTCCTCTATGGAAAGTAGGACCTACTCCTCCTCCTGATCCAACATGGGAGGGTCATAGAGTTTCAGATTCTCCAGATTCACTATTGAGTAAATGTGCAGGTATGAGGGTAGACTATGTGTGTAGGATTTATCTCCCACCTTCTCTAATATATCAAAAGGTTCATACCACAGAGCCATGATATTCTTACCAGGACCCTGCAGACTTTCGTTGTTTAGCTATAACCAGACTCTATCTCCCACTTTGAATGACTTCTCAGTTATGTGTTGATCATGTTTGATCTTGTATTTTTCCTGTGAGTTCTCCAGAATCTCATGTACTTGCAAATGGATATTCCTAATATTATCAACAATATTTTTTTCTCATAATGCATCTCCTGTGAGGTCCTCCCTCACTCGTCCTTGTTGTCCATATACAACATCCAATGGTGAAGGTGGAAAACATCCAAAGTTTAAAAAGGTTTAATTACTTTGCAATACTTTGAAAGAAAGATAGAAACATGTACCTTGCTTTGTAGAGAAAAACTTGCACAAATACTTGAAAAAGAGAAAGATTTGTTGCAACACATAGATTTAGTACTTTGCTTTGTAGTTGAGAGATAAATTACAAGATACTTTAGAAATTAAACAAGGTTGCAAGATTTTATTGTTGAAAAAGACTTGAAGCAAACTGAACTAAGCATGCATAAGAGATTTAGGATTCCTTTAATTAGCATGCATGAAATTATGAGTGTTTATTGTGTGTTTGATGTAATTTACTTGTGTGTTTGATTAATATATTAACGCATGCAACAAGAACACCAAACCAAGAACACAAATCCCCTTAATGGGGATGGAGAAACTGGGCACAAAGGGCCCGCTTTTATTGCAACTATTACAACATAGAAAAAAGGTTCTCTTTGATATTTTAACTTTAGGAAAGAAAATAGATCCTTCTAATTGGATCATTATAATAAAGTACAATAAATAAGAAGAAAAAGAGAAACTTTGGTGATGAAGTTAAAAGCCCCCAGGGTGCCCCGAAAGTCTCGATTTCGCCAAAATTTGGCAGAATCTCCCCTTGGACCTGTTATTGCTGCAATAAAACAACAAGAAAAGTAAATTATAAAGTGATGAAAAGAAGTTTAAAACTAAAAAAAAATTATCAAATTTTTTTCAGAAAAAATTCTAGGGCAAAACTGCAATTTTTGGGATTTTTTTAACACTTAGCACGAACCTAACCTAGTCTCTTCTAATTGCTTCTGTTTGATGTTTTAAAAAATCAAACATAGGGCATATATATATCTTGATCTTGAAAGTAAAACATAGCAATAGACTAGTCTAGGATCTAGGTGAAAATGGACCAAAAATTGGTTAAAAATGAACTAGATCTACTTGTTTAAATTGACAAAATTATAACTAGATATAGAAAGTGAATGCATGCAGCCTTTATATATTAAAAATGAACTTTAAGACTGATCTAAGCAACATGAAACCAAATAAAATAGAGAGGGGAAAGAAATTTATCAATTTTTTGGAGTTTCCGCTTGAGCCTCGAACACTTGGGCTATCGGGTTCGCTTGATGAAGAGTAGAGGGAGCTCGATCTTTGAAAATCTTGGACAATAACGGTTGAAGAAACAACCTGTCAATACTCCAAGCTTGAGGAACCTGCAACAATGTACTTCAATCCTGCAAAAAACTTGTTAAAGGTCTTCCCTACACAACAACGCTCAAACATGCATGTTAGTTTAACCGAAAACGAAGCATGAAATGTAAAAATCTATAAGATAAGGAAAAAAAAAAGATGAATCAAACTAGATTTATCTTATCCTACTATATGATAGCATACCGTCAAAGCCTTTCAAATTAAATACAAAATTTAAATACAAGATACATGTTACCTCATGAAGAAAATGGCACTAGATCAAAGCATCCACACATAGCATCCACAACATTTGAACTCCAAAGTCTTTATTATTCCAATGAAAGATGACAACAATAGTACAATGCTTGCCCAAAACCGAACTAGTTTAGGGAGAGATCGACCTTTCTTATATAGCAAATGAGGTGACACTTCCAAAGAGGGGATCCACATTAGGGTTTAGGAATGCGTGAGTGTAAGGGGAGTGGTGCATTAGTGAAGGGAGAGATGTGTAGGAGATGAGGGGAGTGATGCAAAGGTGTAGTAGGGTGAAGGGAAGTGGAAGTGAGGGTAAGTGGGGATGAGTGGGAGTGAGTGTGAGTGGAGTGGAGTGAGAGGGGAGTGAAGTGAGATTTTAGATATGCATGGGCACTTTGGGATGTGTGCCACTCCTCTACAATGCACCACTTAGGATTGTGGGGTCAAGTTCCCACATTGTGATCTCCCCCATGTCCACATCACCTCATGAAGTCGACCTCACCTTTAGATTAACTCACCTTGGGCTTCCAGTCAACTGGGGACATGAAAAAACATGTTTTTGACATGTTCCCTCGTTCTCCTAAAATTTAGGAAATGAATTTAATTACCCGTTTTCCGTAATTTTCAAGTAATTTTGATTTTTTAGTGATAATAATCACTTTTTTGTCTCAAAAAATGGGAAATATGGGTTTACATGATACTCTGGACTGGAAAATGACCATAAATATGACATCTGAAAATGTTTGATGCCATATTTTTACAATTTATTGACTCAGAATTAAAAAATTCCATTTTTGCGGGAATTTAATTAATTCACTAAAACTTAAAAAAAAACTTATCAAACCTAGCCACAATTTCCAAATGACTCAATCAAGATGTCCTAGTACGAGCTCATATACATTTCGACACTAGACATTGGATTTTCCATGCCAAGGCCTAATGACCAACACATACTCCATCTCTGGACTTCGTCTTTTGAGTGAAAAAACTTTGAATTTATTTAATCGCTCAGAAAGGCAAACAAAAAAAATAATTAACAAGTAAAAAAAAAACTCTAGAGTATATGCTCGTTCCTAGGTCTTAGGTGGCCAATAGCCTTTTACAATATCTCGTACTTAGGAAATTTATTACAATGGTGGAAATGCAGAAAAAATGGGTCTTTTGCAAGATCGACTGAACTCTGAATTCTGTCATATGAGCACTGATTACTCATTCTCTGGCAGTTCTTTAGGATATCCAACTTGTGCAAACTAGTGGATAACATTGGCTCCATGTGGGGACGTGTGGTTGATCTATAAATATGTAGAAGACCATGCGAGAATCCATAATTACGCTACCTGTATCATGGACGCATGTCAACGATCATATCCATATAAAACAAACATTAAACACAATTTGCAATGAAAATATACAAGTACATATAATATAAAAAAAGTGTTAGTATACAAGTGCATATAGTACAAAAAAAAAATGTACAAAAAATACAAAGCATAATGTACAAGAGATAAGGGTTAGAGAGTATGATATAGTAGATGCCCCCATGGGCATCGGATGACCTCTGTGAAGAAAAGATTGAGAAGTTGGTCGTTGACTGGAAGGGCCAAATTCTCACCATCCAACCTGTTTAGATAAAATGAATTTTTGCCAGCTGAACCCTGTATGATGTATGGACCTATCCATAAGCTGTCAAACTTCCCATGATTCCCTGGCTTTTCCCTTCTTTTGTTCCAAAGAAGACCATGTCCCCTTCCTGAAAAACTCTCTACCATAAAGACTTGTCAAAATTCCTCTTTACCTTGTTCTGATTCTTTATGCTCTTATCCAATGCTTTCCATACGATTTCATCTAACTCTATCAACTACTCAATCATGTTTTGTTGGAAGTCCTCATATAGACCATAATTTTGAACAAACTGATACACTAGAAGCTTTAGGTGAACTGGTAAAGTAGCATCAAGCCTATAGACAAGCTCAAAGGGGATTTTCCCGGTGGAGCTATTTTTGGTTATTATGTCTGCCCATAATGCAAACTTTGTCTTGTTGTCCCATGACCTCTTGTTATTCCCTACCGTTTTCTTGAGAATATTCATTAAGTTCTTATTGCTGGATTCAACAAGACCATTACCTTGGGGATAACAGTTTGAAGAGTGGGACAACACAATGCCATACTTAAAACAAAAAGAAGATAAATTTGTAGAACTAAAGGCCTTGGCATTATCTATTGTAATCTTGGCGGGCACACCGAACCGAGTGATTATCCTATCTTCAAGGATATCCATGACCACTTTGTCGGTTGCTGACTTAGTGGGTATTGCTTCTACCCACTTAGTGAAATAGTTAGTGGCTGTAATTATCCAAGTATAACCATTACATGAATTGTCCTTGAACTGACCTATAAAATCAAGCCCCCATTGCTAAAAATGATCTTTGACAACCATAGGCTGAAGAGGCAAGTCTGCTAGATTTTTCTTCCTTGAAAATAACTGACACTGCTGACAACCCCTGACCATTTTGTGTACATCAAAGAAAATGGTCGGCCAATAATAATCTTCTCTGAGGATTTTGTGGGCGGTAGTTTTAGCCTCAAAGTGTCCACCACAAAACCCTGAATGGAAGTCAACCAAAAGTCTCTTGGATTCTATCTCATCAACACACCTGAGTATCACTCCATCGGGGTTCTTACACCCCAAGCCGTCTTGAATGATACAATACTTTGTTTCTTTCAACCTTAAATCCCTCCTCTTGTGACCAATCAAATGGATTGGGCAAGTAAGGTTTGAGAGAAAGTAGATGATATATGCATACCATTGGTGTTTTTATAATTTCTGAATCTCTGATGACAAGGTTGGCCTAGTTCGATTGTTTTGGAATACTAAGTCCAACACTTGTTCATTTCCTTTAGTGAGCATTGGAGCTAAACCTTGACCTTTAATCAAATTAGTGTGTTTAATATCTAAGTCATATTCTTGAATCTTTGAAACCCACTTTCCTCTATCCCCCAAGCAATCCTGCTGCCCAAGGATGTCTTTTACTGTCGCGTGAGGGACATACCCCACAATCTTTGAGTATCCTATGTAGACTCGGAAATGTTTGAGAGATTTGAATAAGGAATATGCTTGCTTTTCCATACTATTATAATTAAGCTTTGAACTCTGTAATGCCTTACTCATAAAAGAAATGGGTTTCTCCCGACCCTCATCATTCTTTTGGAGCAAAACCCCTACAATAGTTTCCTCAGAAGCAAAGGAAAATATTTGGAAATCTTTTGAATAATCAGGACTAATTATCACAGGTGATTTTCCAATTGCATCCTTAATAGTTTTGAAAGCAATCTTTCCTTCTTTTGTCCACTCATACTTAGCATATTTCTTTAATAACTTAAGGAGTGGTTTTGTTAACTTAGCTAAGTTAGGTATGAACCATCTGATGAAGTTTATCTGTCCAAGAAAGGATTGAAGGGATTTCTTGGTTGGGGGTAAAGGAAATTTTTGTATGGCTTCGACCCTTTCAGGATCCATTTTTACCATGTCTTCTGCTATAATGTGACCCAACATCTTGACTTCGTCAACATCCAAGATGGACTTAGCTGGATTCAAGGAGATACCATATTTTCAACATCCTTCAAAAACCTGTCAGAGATGACTTATGTGATCTGACGTTTTCTTAGAAAATACTGTTAATTCATATTGGTAGATTTCTATGATTTTTCCCATTAGTTCATGAAAGGAAAAATCCATGGCTCTCTGAAAAGTGGCACCTCCATTAAGTAGGCCAAAAGGAATCCTTAGATATTCAAAAGTGCCCCAAGGTGTGGTGAAGGTAGTTTTGTTCCGATCTTCCTTCCTCACCAAAACTTGGTTACAACCTGAGAAGCCATCCAACATGGATACAATCTTGGAACCAATTACCCTTTGAATTAGGGTCCCCATGTTGGGTAGGGGATATTTTTCTTTAATACATGCAAGATTTAAGTTTCTAAAGTCAATACATAATCTTATCCCCCCATTCTTTTTTCTAACAACAACTAAATTGGAGCACCAAGATGAATGTCTGGTTGGAGCAATGATTCCAACATCCAACATCTTTTTGAGCACGTCTTCAACTAGAGGTGCCAACTTAGGATTTATTCACCTAAGTTTTTGTCTGAAAGGTCTTGTGTCATCCTTGAGGGGGATAGTGTGTTGAAACACATCTTCTTTGTATGCTTTGAGTTCATCATAGGTGAAAGAAAACACATCCCTATACTCTTAGACTAAGCTGATCAATTCCTTTGTCTCTTTTTATGTAGTTCCTTTTCCAATTTTTATCATCCTTGGGACTTCTTCTGTCCCAATGTTGATTTCAATATATTTGTTAGGATTTATTATTTCGTTTTTATTTTTGTACATGTCATGCCTGTCAAAAATTTCTTCTAGGGCAGCTATACCTCCGGGGACTGGATTTTTAATGGGATTATCCTCTTCAACGTATTACTTGCCTTCCTCTTTGTAGCTGACATTAAAATATGAGAATTCTTCTATGTTATGGATGAACCTTAGAATTTGTTTATCATCCTTGTAAACCTTCCAATGGTCAACATTATCTGGGACAGATAGCCTAAATATTATCTCCAACTTGCCTTCACCTTTCATTAGATTTTCTGAGGGTTGGAGGGTAGAAGCTGCTACAACTAGACTATCATCCAAGCTATTTTGTTCTCTAGGGATAACAATGAGGTCCATAGCATCAAAAAATTATATGGCATCCCATATAGAATTTATGTATCTTCTAAGCCTCTCACTTTTGCATGCATACTTGTTCTTTACTTGGATAATTACTAAGTCTGAGTCACCCTTTATATTCAGAATCTTGATACCCATGTCCTTAGCAATTTCTAAGCCTAGAAAAAGTGCCTCATATTGTACCACATTATTAGTTGCATCAAACTCAAGTCTAAATGCAAAATTGTAGGTCTTTCCTGTTGGAGATTTTAAAACAATGTCTGCCCCTTTTCCTGATCTAGAGTGGGCTCCATCAAAATTCATTTTCCAAGATTTATTGCTAACTTTTTCATCTTTAAATTTCTCTTGAGTTGGAGCTAAGAAATTATAGTATATGGAGAAGTCACCCATATCAGCCACTTGGCATAATAATTTATTAAATTTCTCTTTAGGGTCTTCTATGTGATACTTCCTTTCTGTTTCCCTAAAGAGTCTGAAACTTTCAGTTGAGGGAGGAGGGTATGGAATAGTAGCAAAAGTAAAATCCATGTTTAAGCAACCACCCATGCGAGCTACTCATTTCCTAGATAAGAGCATCCCCCATGCATCTAGCACATCTATAACAAGGACATCCATCTTGAATGCAAAGTTAGGATGGAATAATAGATTGAATGGGAGGTCTATGATTATTTTGTGTGTTTCTATTTCTCTTGAGTCTATGGCACACACATTTTGATAAGGCCTTGTGATTTTTATACCTAACCTTTGCATAATCCCTTTGGTGATGATGTTTGATGAAGCCCCTGAATCATACATGTAGTTGTGTAGCCATTGATCATTTATTTCAAGTGAGACAAAGAAAGGAGGATTTTCTTCCTTAGTCCTATCTCTGCTAGTTAAGACCACTGAAGGATCTTCATGTTGTTCCTTAACCTTTTGTTGATCTTTTGGAGAAACTCTGTTACTTGGAACAACTTTATTACTTAAAAAAACTTTATTTCTTGGAGGATCTATAGCTTGCAGAAGTTTTTTTTTCTGTGAAGGAATTTTTAACAGATCTGACACTAAAACCAAGACCTTTGCATTTTCTATCCAACTATCTAAATCAACATTTAGATTAGCAATTGGATTTTGTGTAGGAGTAGTTACCTTTGGAAATTTGGGTTGAGAGTTGCTTGTCCCTTCTTTCCCCCTCCTCTGGTAGACTATCCCTCTATGCCTTGCCATCTCTAAGATATGCTCATCTGTAGGTTTGTGACCATATAACTTAGTCAGATTATCATATTCTTCAACCACTTGATTACTTTTCTCACTCCTCTCTTGCATCTGAAGCCAATAATCCATAGATAGAGGGTGAGTTTCACCAAAATTATTGATATGGCTAGAGTTTCTGGGCTGACCTACATAGTTGTTTGCTAGATGCTGGCCTTGTTCATTAATATGGAAAAATACTGGACATGTAGACTCCTCGTGAAAGTATTCACAAGATTTGCATAAATGTGGTGCTTCTTCATGAACCACATTATTAGACTCTGGTTGATTAGGGGGCCTTTGGTCTTGAGGGGGGCCTTTTCTCTGCCACCTATCATTATTTGGTCTAGGTTGAAACCTGTTATTTTGAGACCTTTCCATTTCTATTAGCCTATTTTTCATGGCACTAAGCTGAGTAGCATGGGTAGCTTCCATTCGTTTGACCATCTCAGTAATGGCCTTTACGGGGTCGAAATTTGGGTCTTTATTGTTGGGAGCTGTAGCCGCAGCCTTGTCCTTCGCCTATGTTTGCCTAGAAGAACTGCCTCTACTGAAACTGAGAAGGTTGGACTTGCCTGACACCTGCATGTTTTTATCTATTTTGACTGCTATATCTTGTGTTGACTTGAGGTCGCGGGGTTCCTTATCTCTAAGATGGTATCTCATTTCCCCTCCAAAGGCCTCTACATAGTAAATCAATATAGAATCTGCTGGAGGTTTGATGTCTGTGTGCATGCTAGAGACAAGTTCATTAAATTTCTGATTGAACTCATCCATTTTTTCATTCTCATTCTTCTTGATTGAGTTAAGGGTTGCTAACAACTGACGATGATCTTTCTTTTCCCCCCATTTTTCTATGAAGGCATCTGTAAGATCTTTGAGCATTTTGAATTTGTTGTCAGGCATATTTTCATACCGATCTAAGGCAATATCTTCTAAGGAGAGAATAAAACATTTCATCCTTACATCCTCATAGTCATGGGCTACACACCATTTGTTAGTACATCTCATGAAAGCTTTGATATGCATTTTGGCTAATATAGAATTATTTCCTTGGAAACTAGGAAACTTTTCAAAGGCTTTTTCAGGGAGAGCATGTGGATAATTATTAATTGCAGTAAAGTCACATTTATCATATAGAGCCATTTTTGAAGTAAATCTTTTATTGACGAAGAGCAGGGGAATATCAGAAATGGACTGACAAAGAGCAGGGGAATATCAGAAATGGACTATGTTCCTAAATAACCAAGTACTCTACGATAAGAGGCTTTGGCTAACCTCCTTCGATAAACCTTTTCAGGTTCATGAATGAGGTTAAGTAGGCCTTCTGAGTTCCTCCTAGTAGAATACTTAGTTAAATTGGAAATAAGTGGAGTCGCGAGATGGTTGAGTCTATTTCTAATAAACTACAAGCATCAAAAGAAAACTACGTAAAATAAAAGGAAAAACAAGTCGTGATCCGGGAATAGAAAGGTTTATCCCCGACAACGACACCAAAAATGTTGTCGTCCTTATACACACCCGGGGTAATGTGGAAGAAACCTTCAATCCACTTTGTGTGTCCTTGGGGGAAAGTCTCGATTCAAGGTGTTGTCACCTGATCCTCAACTCCTCTGTTTAGGCCAACTCCTAGCGAAGCCAATGGGGGTAGTCTCTATACAAATAATCTAAGGTTTTGTAACTAAGAAAGTAAAAACACTTAAGTCTAGGAGTTTATTACTTGAAATAAAACTTGATCAATTAACATTTAGCATTCATCATCATCATCATAATTATAAATTACTTGCTCATAAACATGCATAAATCAAAGGATACAAGATCTGGAAGATTTAAGCATAAAAGTTAGACAAAATGCATAAATGTAAATATTGCTCACATAAGATAACAAGATATACCAATTACCAGTGCCTTAAAAGGAGTCGTGGGAAATGTAGATCGAAAGTTTTACTAAAGTAAATTGATGTTCATTTAGTGAGAATATTTGGCCCCTTTGGAGGCTAGCTCTTTTCTTGGAACTTGTAGAGAGTTTACCGAAACCCAAATGGTCTCACCAATAAAATCACTAAAAGTGTTGGATGCCCAAAATGGGTGGGAAGCAAGGTCCTGAGAGGGCTTGCCTTACTTTGCAGGTCACTTTCAGGTGTTTTCCTCACATCAAACTAACTACTTCAGAGATTGTCCTAATTAGACTACAAACAAGGTTCAATTACTTTGCAATACTTTGAAAGAAAGATAAAAACATGTACCCTTCTTTGAAGAGAAAAACTTGCACAAATACTTGAAAAAGAGCAATATTTGTTGCAACACATAGATTTAGTACCCTGCTTTGTAGTTGAGAGATAAATTACAAGATACTTTAGAAATTAAACAAGGTTGTAAGATTTTATTATTGAAAAAGACTTGAAGCAAACTGAACTAAGCATGCATAAGAGATTTAGGATTCCTTTAATTAGCATGAATGGAATTATGAGTGTTTATTGTGCATTCTATGTATTTGACTTGTGTGTTTTATTAAGAGATTAAAGCATGCAACAAGAACGCCAAACCAAGAACACAAATCCCCCTAATGGAGATGGAGAAACTGGGCACAAAGGGCCCGCTTTTATTGCAACTATTACAATAGAGAACAAAGGTTCTCTTTGAGTTTTTAACTTTAGGAAAGAAAAGAGATCCTTATAATTGGATCATTAGAAGAAAGTACAAGAAAGAAGAAGAAAAAGGGAAACTTTGTTGATGAAGTTAAAACCCCCCAGGGTGACCCAAAAGTCTCGATTTCGCCAAAATTTGGCAAAATCTCCCCTTGGACCTGTTATTGCTGCAAAAAAACAGCAAGCAAAGTAAGTTAGACACTAATGAAAATAATTTTAAAACTGAAATTTTTTTTATCAATTTTTTTCGGAAAAATTTCAAAGGAAAAACTGCAATTTTTGGGACTTTTTTGACACTTAGCACGAACCTAACCTAGGCTCTTCTAGTTGTTTTTGTTTGCTGTTTTAAAACAAAAAACATAGGGAATCTATATAGCTTGATATTGAAATTAAAAAAGAGCAATATACTGGTCTAAGATCTAGGTGAAAATAGACCAAATATTGCTTAAAAATGAACTAGATCTATTTCTTTAAATTGACAAAATTATAACTAGATCTAGAAAGTGAATGCATGCAGCCTTTAGATATTAAAAATGAACTTTAAGACTGATCTAAGAAACATGCAACCAAAGAAAATAGAGAGGGTAAAGAAACTTATCAAATTTTTGGAGTTTCCGCTTGAGCCTGGAACACTTGGGCTATGAGGTTCTCTTGATGAAGAGTAGAGGGAGCTCGATCTTTGAAACTCTTGGACAATGATGGTTCAATAAACATCCTGTCAATACTCCAAGATTGAGGAACCTGCAACAATGTACTTCAATCCTACAAAAAACTTGTTAAAGGTCTTCCCTACACAACAACGCTCAAACATGCATGTTAGTTTAATCGAAAACAAAGCATGCAATGTAAAAGTCTATGAGATAAGGAAGAAACAAGATGAATCAAACTAGATTTATCTTATACTACTGTATGATAGCATACCTTCAAATCCTTGCAAATTAAATACAAAATTGAAATACAAGATACATGTTACCTCATGAAGAAAATGGCACTAGATCAAACACATAGCATCCACAGCATTTGAACTCCAAAGTCTTTATTATTCCAATGAAAGATTACAACAATAGTACAATGCTTGCCCAAAACTGAACTAGTTTAGGGAGAGATCGACCTTTCTTATATAGAAAACGAGGTGACACATCCAAAGAGGGGATGCGCATTAGGGTTTAGGAATGTGTGAGTGAAAGGGGAGTGATGCATTATTGAAGGGAGAGATGCGTAGGAGATGAGGGGAGTGATGTGAAGGTGTAGTAGGGTGAAGGGGAGTGGAAGTGAGGGTAAGTGGGGACAAGTGGGAGTGAGTGTGAGTGGAGTGGAGTGAGAGGGGAGTGAAGTGAGTGTTTAAAGATGCGTGGGCACTTTGGGATGTGCGCCACTCCTCTACAATGCGCCACTTAGGATTGTGGGGTCGAGTTCCCACATTGGGATCTCCCCCATGTCCACATCACCTCATGAAGTCAACCTCACATTTATCTTAGCTCGCCTTGGGATTCCAGTCAACTAGGGACATGAAAAAACATGTTTTTGACATGTTCCCCAGTTCTCCTAAAATTTAGGAAATGAATTTAATTACCCCTTTTCCATAATGTTCGAGTAATTTTGATTTTTAGTGATAATAATCACTTTTTTGTCTCGAAAGATGGGAAATAGGGGTTTACATGATACTCTGGACTGGAAAAAAACCATAAATATGGCATATGACAATGATTTATGCCATATTTTTACAATTTATTGACTCAGAATTAAAAAATTCCATTTTTGCAGGAATTCAATTAATTCACTAAAACTTAAAAAAAAAACCTATCAAACCTAGTCGCAATTTCCAAATGACTAAATCAATATGTCCTAGTACGAGCTCGTATACATTTAGACACTAGACATTGGATTTTCCATGCTAAGGCCCAATCACCAACACATACTACAGCTCTGGAGTTCATCTTCTGAGTGAAAAAACTTAGAAATTATTTAATCGCTCACAAAGGCAAGTCGAAAAAATAATTAACATGTAAAAAAAACACTCTAGAGTATATGTTCGTTCCTAGGTCTTAGGTGGACAATAGACTTTTAGAATATCTCATACTTAGGATATTTATTAAAGTGGTGGAAATGCGGAAAAAAGGGGTCTTTTGCAAGATCAACTGAACTCTAAATTCTGTCATATGAGCATTGCTTACTCATTCTTTGACGGCTCTTCAGGAAATCCATCTTGTGAAAACTAGTGGATAAAAAACCCTACAAGCATAAAAATTCTAGTTTATTTTAGATTAAGCGTTCTTTCTAATGGCTTGATTTACTCATGGGATATGGTGGTGAAACTAGTGATGTTTTAAGAGACGAAAAAGAGGATAAAAATACGAAACTTGAAAGAAAAATTACTTCTCATCCAAAAGCAAAGTTTTATAACTAACTCTTTGTAACCAACTTTTCTTTAACTAACTTTTTCAAGATCTTGTAAAGAAACCTAAAACATACTTTCGCTTGACTACAAGCTACTTATGTTTCAAGAAATCAAGAAAGAACTTAAAAAACAAACTCTTTTTCCTTTTTCACATAACCAACTCTATTACTAAACTAAAAAGAAAATCTTTTTTTTTTAAACTGCCTTAAAGAGAAAAAATGAAAGAAATCTTTTTTCTTTTTTCAAAGAAAGTGAAAGGGGTAAAAAGAACACTAAAACAAAACTGGAAAAAGATCTTTAGCCCACTGTGGATAGCAGGGAATAAATCAAGAAACCAAGAAGGCAGATCTACAATTCAATACCTTGCTCAAAACCATTTCAAAAGTAAACACAAGAAAATCAAGAAGACAAGTAAACTGAACACTAAACCCAGGCTATGGCTGTAAACAGAGACTCTGGACAGATCCAAGAAAACCCCGAGAAGTGTAAACTTGAATCAGGAAAGAGGCAAAATCCCTCTTTTTTTTAAAATTCTTGAAACAGAGACGTGGGTTATTGCATTAGTAGCCTGCGTATGTATGTGGGTTGTTTACTGAGTAGAGAACATATGTACGCGGGATGACTCAAGACAGGGCACATACACCTCTATATCTTTCCAAAAAAGAAAAGATTAGGTAGTATTACAGGGAAGAGAAAACTGGTAAGCACCTGAAGGTGACCATAATCCCTTGACAGACTCGGAAAACTCGATAGAAACATGAAAGGTAAACAAACCAATACAACAACCCAAGATCCCCTCAAAACCCTAGAGGCTTCCTGAGTATGGTCAACATTTCTACTAGCGGGAAACCCCCCCCTTTAACTACACTAGGGTTCATAATGTAAGCAGAGCAAATAACTGTCTAAAAGATAATCAATTCTCTATGCTACCCCAAACATACCAAAACTAATATAACGAAATCAAAGAGAATAGATCGGGTAACTATACCTCTGATCCCATGTTTGGTGATGATCTCCTCACGCTTGGAAGTTCCACTGACTGCACGTCTCCTCCGAGGGTTGAACTGCATCCAAAGATTGAAAAATAAAGAACTACAAGCATGTTATTTCATATATAAGTTAGGGTTAGATGTTAGAATGTCAAGCATAAATCAATAAAAGTATTCAAGACACCATCATTTGGGACAAGAAAATGTAATTCTTTTATTCATAACACAAATATTATACCTTTAAGATCTAAGTCGGCCACCATTCCAAGAACCTGGTCTAGCCTCCTCTTCACCACGCGCCAAGTGCACCTTGTATGAACTTATTCTCTCAACCTTCTTATCTCTTCTATAGGAAGGAATGGGTTAAATGGAGGAAGAAGGAGCTAGTGAGGGAATGCTGAGGTAATTTCTCACAAAAGGCAGCAATATCTTTTGCAAGGAGGGGAAGTGAAATCGGGAAGCGTTTCACTATTCTTATGCATAGATGTGAAATAAGACCCCAACACCTCCTTTTATATGACAAAAGGATGGTTATTCTATTGGGTGACGGGCTATAGCAGGTGGATTAGTTGGGAAACTACCAATATCTCGTAAATTTCAAGGAATTCCTTGCAACTTTTGCAAGTATATGCGGGCTGTAATGGTGCAACATTCGTACATACGCGAGTTGTAGTGGTGCAACAAGCGTATGTACATAGGAAGTAATGGTGCAGGGCACGTACATCTTCTAAAAAGTGTTTTTTTAAGAAGAGCTACTCAACACTGCTTTGGAAAAATATGCAAGTAAGAGGGCCAAGGCCATGTATGCATGAATATGGAAATTTAGGGCTATAAAAATCATATAGAATAACAACAATTAATTATATGCAACATCATACAAGAAATAAACCCATATCAAACATAGATAATTAAGTACACAGTAAATTATATAAGCACATAAATGGCACTTATATTTTTATAAAGAGTCACCAACTGCATGTAGAGCTCAGAAATTCCTCCCAACCATATACTTTGTTTCTCATATACTTTCATCAACATGTTTCCCCTAAGTTGGGGATTAAAATCCACCAGGGAGGAATGATTCCTTATGCTATGATAAGGTTTGATAATAAATAGAATTTCTCTATCCAAGGTGCTCAAATGCTGCAACTATCCTACAATCTCTCATTCCCCACATGCCTGTCCCACCCCAGGAAGTGTGCCCCTTCTTTGCTCAACAGTTTCTCGATAGGTCCACTTCCCTTCCAGGGATTCAAAAATAAGTTGGACAGGAAGTCTCAGAGCCCTACAAATAATGCCCAGTGCATTAGGGAAAAATTCCTAGCAAATATCTCACTTGGAGAGAATGCTCATGAGCCTGGAAACCCAATTCTTTGATGGAAAATCTCTCACCTGGAGAGAATTATCATGGGCTTGACAACCCACCTCTTCGATAACAAGAATCTAGTTACTAGATGGAAAAAACCCTTTCCAAGATTTTCTCCGCAGATAAAGTAATGGTCATTCCCCACTCATATGGTCCAATCGATGAAGAAAAGTGAGTGATCTCCCCAAAATACACAAATTTTTAGTCATATATTATCATGGTCATAACTGGACATTTGTCACCTTTAGAATTAGCTTTAACCACTTGGTGACTCGTTCCCATCCCTTGAAAAATTATGATAAATAAATATCCATAAATTATACATTTCAGAAATATTAATAAAACATTCCCTTGGACTTAAGCCCCCCTTTTCCCTTTTGAGTGGATTTTGTCCCCCCATCTATTTTCATCTGATTGCTCTACATGAAACGATGTGATTTTATTAATAATTTAAGTGTGATTACATTTTACAAGGATAGTCGCACTGGCCTTTTTGCATTCATGCTCACTAGCCCAATAACCACACACAACCTCTTTGGCCTCAAATACATATACATATGTATATACAAAACTTGGTCCGATTCACACTTCAAGGTAATCCTCACAAACTTACTTAAGTGCATGGACCACTATGGAATGTGTGAACCCTTCCCTTGATGCACAATCCACATGCACTTACTCAGGTGTGCGCAACACTATAGAATGTGTGCATTCTTTCTTTAGAAAAAAATCCTTGCCAACTACTTAGGTGTGCACAAAAATGAAACAAAAATTGGTGCCAATGCCTCACCAACCTATATGTACATTTACATTTTCATTTACAATTGGGGTTCATATTAGGGGTATTTCATTCCCATCCCCCCTATATATGCATTTTTCTTAGTGAATTATATACACATGCACCTACAAAAACTTCAAAAGTCTTCAAAATGATGCAAATACTCTTCCCGCATAACATCCCCACCCTCCCAAATTGCATCCCCAGGACTGTACCAAGTCCATTGGACATTTACTAGCTCCATGGCTCATTTCCAGAGCTATTTTATTTTCCGATCCAATATGCAAACTGGTTGCACTCGAAAACAAGAAAACACATCAAGAAAACACATCCCATAACTGTGTCAACCATTATAAGAAGAGTAGTCCTAGAATACCACAGTGGTTAGGTTGAAGAGTGCCCCATGAAATTAAGAGAAACAGGGATTAGCCACTTCTTTTCACTAGCGCTTTCGGGCTCTTAATGCCGCTTGGATGGAAGAAGGATACCTGGAAAAAGGAAGAGGCCGAGGACCCCCCTAAAGGGAGTTTTAGCTGAGCTTACCCAAGCAGAGTAGTATTCCAAGCAAGCTAAGCTAATCAAATCCTTGACCGTGTGGCACTAAGGAAAGACCACTCGACTTGTACTAACTAGACAACTTCTGAGGGGCTCCTCATGAAGACTCCCCAGCTTTGACTCTTAGTATCCTAAAAAATTGAAATTTCTTGAGATGAAACACCAGGCCATCCACGTGGAAAGGTCACGTATTTCTTTCAAAAGCATGCCTCCTAGTTACTAAATTTGAAATCTATCTAAACGTATATACAAAAAATAAGTAAATAGGTAGGCGACATATATGTCATTGCTAAATAATATGTATATGTATGTAGCTAAATAGTATAATTTTGTTTTGAGTGTATGGGGTAGACCTTTGAATTGTTTTCAAGTATTTTGTGGCTTTTTGCATGTATTTAGCTTGTTGATTTTTGTATGGCCCCTTTAGGGGCAGCCACCTATAGATTAGTGAATGAAAATTATATAATGAAAATATGACCAGATTAACTAATTACAAGTAATGATTACACCATTCAACCCAAAGAAATGGGTTGAGGCTCTTTGTGAGTGGCAAGGCCACCATGTGCATGAAAGCCCCAACTGACTCCTTGTATGGGGATTGGAAGTTTAGTGTTTGAAAAATAAAAATTGTGATGATTATATACGCAAGTATAGATCAGATTTTTAAACATAAATTCACAGGTAAACTACTCAAGCTATCTACACAAATTAATCATATCAACATTAGTATGTGTGGGAAAATTTTTGGAATGAGTGCAAGTGATATATAAAGTGAATATGAGAGTGATTGGGTAGATTTATCGATCAAATTGGATGTTTTTCTTCATTGTCATGCTGGCCCCTTTGCCTCAAACATGTCTTTAGGTGGTCCCCAACCGCTTAGGAGAAGTATAATAGGTGACCGGTTATGTCCTTATAGGCAAACAACAAAATTTTAGTATTTTTGTATGGAAAAACTGAATTAAATGTAACAAAAATTTGCACATAAAAGGTATATAACAACCAACTAAGATGGCTGTCCCGTGGGGAGAAATTGACCAAAATGACCAATTTTCCTATTTGGGACAAGGTTAATGGTAGGAAAACATAACATAAATATACATGAATGAAAAGAGAAAGAAAACAAGTATGAACAACCAACTAAGGGGCCTCTTTGAGGGCTGTCCTAAGGGGCCCTAGGACTCCCATCCACTAGCTAAGGCTGAAAATAATTAAGTACTTCAGAAAATCTGCACTAAAACACATCAAACAAGTTAAACCAAGTTGTTATAAAATGAAAGAAAACAAGTTAAACCTAAGGAAGAAACAACAAACACCTAGATAACCAATCCCTCCTAGAGATAACTAACATAACAAGAATTTGCTTCTACCCCTCAACCCTTAATGAACAAGTGACACATCCAACAACTAAAATCTAACAAGTATCACGCACACAAAGTGTCTTGGAAAAGTTCAACAGAGCTTTGTCACTATATTCATCCTCCTTTTTTTTACAATTCCAACCCTCTTATTTATAAAGGAGAGGTGAAGGCTTAGGGTTAGGTCACAAGACACTTGCCACTTTTGGAAAAGTGACAAGTGGACTAACCCTAAAGTCTTTTTGTCCTTTTTTCCAAAAAGTAATCCTATCCAAAATGTATCTTATCTAAAAGGGATCTTATCCTAAAGTGAACCTTATCAAAAAATGGAATCAAATCATATTTGATTTCAACCTTTAGTTACAATGAATACATGCCAAAAACAAACTTATGGGAGACTGCATATTACAAAAAGTCATTTTTCATATAATGAAAAAAATTGATATGCCACCTCATCATTTTCCTTGGGATTTGTGCCACCCCAAAGGATCTTTGATTGCTGCCATGTTTTTCAGATGTAGATGAGGTGGTTTAGGACAATTCCATGCCATCCATGGCTTCCAGATTCACCAGGATGAAGCCCCAAGGTGTGGGGAATTTGCAGAGCTTCTTAGGAGGGAAAGGGGCCTTTGGGATTTGGTCATTGTAAGTAAGGAAATGACCATTGTTCAGGCACTTTTCAGACTTGATTATACCCCCCCTTTTCTTCCTATAAGTTTTCTTGTGAGTTGGCCGAAGCATGGCTTCGATTTGGGTTTGTTTCGATGAGGGGACCCCCTCGGCCAGAACCTTGATAGGATATTACTCTATACCAAATAGCCAAAAAACTGTTCTTTATTGTGCCCATGATGTATCTATGTCCTCTACCTTTCTGTTATCACACCATAAATTATGGGAATCAACTGGTGACTGAGATATTATATGTCTCTAGTATTTTTGTTGACAAATGATTTTTCATTTTGCAAATAATTTGAGAAAAAGGAAAAGAAAAGAAAGAAAAGAGAAAAAAGAGAAAAAAAGAAAAGAAAAAGAAAAAGAAAAGAGAAAAAAGAAAAAGAAAAAGAAAAGAAAAGAAAAAGAAAAGGAAAAAAGAGAGAAAAAGAAAAGAAAAGAAAAGAGGGCATAAAAGAATTGAAATAAAAGCCCCATGCAATAATAGTAACTTGGCCATACCTTTCAAGCATGGCCAAGTTCTTTTTAAATTTAATGTTGATAGGTTAGTGAATAAATCTGACCAGACTGTCTAATCCTGGTCAGATAGCCCTTAGGTTAGGTTAGTGAATAAATCTGACCAGACTGTCTAATCCTAGTCAGATAGCCCTTAGGTTAGATTAGTGAATAAATCTGACCAGACTGTCTAATCCTGGTCAGATAGCCCTTAGGTAGAGTAATTTATTAACCCAACAGTTTAATCTGGGTTAATTGTCCTAGAAATATAGGTTAGAATGTAGGTTAGTTGCTTCATTTGTTTCACCCCAATGAAACCAGCTAGATGAAAATGCTACACCATGTCTCAAATGCCTAAGAATAGTTTGGTCGAAGTCCCTTGGTGGTGTCTATGTGAAAAGTTTGGGAAAAACCCGTAAGAGCCACTTATCCTAAGTTTTCCGAGCAAATTTTTCTCCGCTCCTAACTTATGCTCCATGCGCTTTCCAACAATCTAGATTGTGGCACCCAGATCTACAGTGCACAGGGAATTCCGGACCCCCCCGACCATTCTTCTTTTAACCGGAGGGGGGGGGGGTCCGGAATCGGTAATAAGAATCACGCATATCTGGACGGCCCAGAGACGAGCGCTGAAATCAAAGGCTCAGATTTGATTCCGGACCCCCCCATCTGTTCTGCCTTTAATGGAAGGGGGGGGGGTCCGGAATGAGAGATAAAAGGCACACTAAGATCTGCGGCCAGGGAGCGGGCACGTAGATCAACGGTTTAAGATGTTTTTCGGACCCCCCCTGATGTTCTACTTTTAACCAAAGGGGGGGAGTCCGGAATTGTTATTCTCCTCTGGCGGGCCCCTGGTCATACGTGGCGTCATCCTATTGGTCCTGAAGTCCCATCCCCCATCTGCTATTTGACAGCCCCCGTCACCATGGACATCATATCCCACTTGTTCCATTTTCTCTCGAGTTGTGTCCCATCATATAACTGCTGTTAGTCCTTGCTGTCAGTCCCTTACCTTTTCACTCATGATCAGCCCCTTTTTGCGACTTTACCTCCAATCCCTAGCAGCCACGTCACCCATCCATATTTTTTTGCCACTGTCACTTGCATTTTCACCCCCTAGTGGCCCGTTGCCCATTTATTTCCGGATAACATACCCGTTATCTTGCTGACCTGTCTCCCACGCTCGACCGACCCCAGTTTTAAATAAAATCACCATTTCCCCTCCATTTTTACTGTTCATTCATCGCACCAGATTACCTCTTAATCCTCCATTGCATTCCCTTCGCCTTCATCCACATTCAATCAACCCCACTAACTCCGTGTTATTTGCAGGTACTATTACAGAGATGGCGCCAAAGCCAAGACAAGTAGAAGGAGAGGAGAATCCTTTTCTCCTGCCTCCTGTTGACCTGGACAAAATCCCATTGGTCGACAAAGACAGATTGATCACTGATACCAAGTGTGATTTCGATTTTTCGAACCTCTAGTCATGGCTTCGAGAGGTGTTCTTGGACCAGAGTGATGAAATTGGACTCTGGGAGTCCAATTTGCCCCTGTACCTTTTGCACCAGATCCACCACTTCCCCGAATTCGCCCTCAAATGCCAAGCCCATTATATTCTTGACCAGAGGGCCATCATATCTGCTTTGGGACACACCCTTTTCCTCATTACACCCGAGGACATCGACCAGATGATGCAGATTCCCCATGCCGAATCTGCGTCCCCTTTCAACCTAGAAATCCTCACTGAGCTTTATTAGAAGATGAATTTTCCCCAGAGAGCTCAAATATTCGAGCTTTTCCTTCCCACCTCCACTCCTTTCCCTTCCACTAATCCCCCTTACCCATCATCCATGTTCTCCGCCAAAGGAAACCAGGTCATTTCCTCCCTTTGCGCCCTGCTAGGGTATTATTCTGACCAGTGGGTAGATGAGCCCATTTAGGGTTTTCTATCCATTTTCTCCAATGATGAAAAGCCCACAACACAATTTGATTACAGCACCTTCTTGGCCGACAATATTCATGAATAGTTCGTGAATTTTGGCACAGAAGGCATGTTCAGATACTCATCAATATTGGCCTACATGTTTTTCTACTTCCAAGCAGATAAATTCAGTTTCTCCATGTAGAAGATGGACGCAGATGGAAGGCCTCAGGCAGTCATAGCATGGACCACTTTGTTGAAACATAATTCCACAGAATACAGCTTCAAGGCATTCATTGATCTTTTCTACCACCCAGTGGTAAGCATGTTGAGTGGCAGACCCGAGTTTCGAATAAATGAAGAAGTCTAGAGAATTTTTCACCTCTCGGACAACATGAAGACCGGGGATTGGTACCTGTATCAGAACCATTCCAAGATTAGAGTATAAGGGTGCGATTTGGCACCTTACAAGCTTCCCAAATACGTGCCGATAAGAATCTTTGCTTTAGAATACATAAGACAAATTATGAATTCTGATGATATTCATTTCGTATCATTAAAGAAGAAGCAACAACTTCGGATCAAGGGGCAAATTGGCTCCTTCATCTGCAACAACCGAGGTGCCAGAGAAGAAGCTGACCAGATACTGAAAGAGATGAAGTTCTTCTTAAGTTTTCCATGGAATTATGATCCATACGGGATAATCTCAGAAATGCGGGTGAAGAACAAAAATATCCCATATGTTCATGAAGCTAAGCCCGAGATTGAGAAATTTGCTAATCAGATAGTATGGGTGCCTGACACCTTGGTTGAAGTAGAGCAACAGATTCCTCTGACTTCTGTTCCACCAATGACCATGCCACAGGTCCCCAAGGAAAAAAGGCCTCGACCAGATTCGTCTCCGCCTGTCAAGGAGGTGTCATCTGAAGAATTCCAGCTGCACATGAAGAGGCCCAAGACAGTTTCAGTCCCCAGCTAGATAGTAGAAAAAGAAACTCCACCTACCACAGTGACCAAGTCTGTGATTCCATCCTTCGGTTTGAGCATCTTCAAAGACATCACCCCATCATTACCGAAGAAATCCACAGATTCTCCAGTGGACACTCAACAAGGCAAGACTAGGCCCAAATTGAGCATTTTCGAGAAGTATGAAATGATTAAGAAAAAAAATCAGACTCTTACCACCAGCACCTATGCTCAGTTTCGAAAGAAAACGTCCACTGTGTAGCATAGGATGCTGTCTGCATTTGACATAGAGAAAGGCAGGATGCACATGGCCTTCCTACAGGCACAGGTACCAGATCCCAAAGTAATCACAGACTACAAGAGAGCCACCTTCGAGTTCCAGACGAAGGACGTGCACCCAGCAGATCAGATGGATCTGCACAAGCAGACAGGGGAGATGGTATTCCATACATTGGCACACACTTCTGCATCTGCAGCCAAATTGCAGGTGTCACTCAACAACGCACAGACACAACTCAAGCTGGAGAAGATGTCATCCTTTGCGAAAGATAACAGAATCAAGACCTTGGAGGAGCTAGTTCTCAAGATCGGTTATGACCCTTCGAATGTCAAAGTTGCAGAAGAGATGAGAAAGAAGAAAAATGCTGACATCGCCTCATTGAAAAAACAGTTGAAACTTCCGCCCACAGAGGACTCTCAGGCGAAGGAGATAGCAGAGAACGAAGGCGAGAAAGATGAAATGCTTAAATTGCTCATGGAGCAGAATGCCCAGCTCAAGGAGATGGAAGCTGAATTGGAGAAGCTGCTAAAGGAGAAAGAGCAACAGAAGAAAATGGAAGGCATTCCATTGAGTGCTATCCCAATTGTAGGATTAAGCACTACAACAGTAACAACAATTCCATCGACAACACCAGCCTACATTCACCAAATATACAGAAATGGACGAAGTGTATCGAAGACTACTCAAGGTCAATGTGCCCAGTCATATCAGATGGGAAGAACTCTGCGATCTGCTCGATTAGCAGATGAATTGTCCAGTCAGCCGTCCAGTCAGCTGTCTAGTCAGAAGAGGTCATGCAGAGACCTCACCAACGACCTACCCCAGAATTTCCGCATGCAGTTGCACCAAGTCATCAAACAATTTTGATTAGTTAAATTAGTTAGACTAAAAATAGAATGAGCACGTCCTAATCAGTTATGACAGGAACGTTTGTAATTTGAATTATAAATACTTCACCTTTCGAAGTATTGAGGGTTGTTGATCTTCAAACCCTGACGCTAAGGGACTGTACCATTTTGGAAGAGATCTGCCATTAATAAAAGGAGGCACTTTACAGGATTCTTGCGTGTATTCACTGGTGATGTTTATTCTCTAATGTTGAATGTGTTTCTTGCTTTTGTGATCATATTGTCTTTCTAAAACTAATCTTTAAGAGTAACGAATGTTGCAGGATTTATCATAGATACCCTGTGTCCGACTCAAAATATTTAAGTGTTTATCTTTTGGTGTTTTCAATTAAGGAATTCTTAACTGCTTCTTAGTTGAAAGTATTTATCTCATCTTTTCTTCTGTCCATCATTTAAGCTACTAAAAGATCCAGTGAGTATATTATCTAGCCCTGTGGAAATCTTCCTTTTACACTTTGGTTGTATTTCATATTTTATTTAAACACAGACCCCATAGCCCAATGGATGTGTAAACTGTCTCAACCAATTTCAAAAATCACCTTTACAACAAAACCTACCTATTTCTTTACCTAGCCTAAAATCCGAAAGTTAAAAACAAAGCTAAATCATATAGAGAGATCCCTCTTTGAAGCTGGAAGGGCTAGATCCCAGCTTTAAAAGTGGTTGGATAAAGTTACGTTTATAGATTTATTCTTTTTCAACCTCTAGGAAATTTACCGAGTGCTAACATAATGGTGACTCCACTGGGGAGAACTAAAAATTGATAATTTCACATTTTCTTTCCCCTTAAAAAGAATGTTTAAATTTGAGAAGAAAGTAATGATCAGAGGTTGATCAAACGTGTACATATTGTTTTCAGTCTCACAAAATAAAAAATATATATATATAAAAACCCAAAAAGAGTTCTGGCTCCCAACAAAGTTCACACTCGATCTCATCCCAACCCAGAACCAGCGATATCAATAGATAACCCCGAACAGTTGCTCAGGTGAAAGACCTTAGTTGCAAGTTTAGTAAGTCTTCTTCCCCTTCATAAGTCCCTGTCTTTTTCAGAAAAACCAGTTATCTCTCAAAACCCTAACCTCGATACTTTTCCACAGCAAATCCTGGTTAGAACACGGTCCGATAGTTTTGTGACTGGAATCGTCTTTGACCCAACTGTGTTGCAACCCCGAACCCCTGAAGTTCTGTCTCCTACGACTAAACCACAAACCACTCCCTCAGTTCCATCCAGTCCCTTCTCGTCCTCGTCCTCAGTCGCTACCTCGCCGAACATCCAGGTTGTTGTCCCACCTCCTCCACCCATCATGGAATCTCGCTACGCTCCTCTGCTATTGGCTGCGCCATTACATGCCATGCCCCAAGACTATCAAACAAGGCTTCCATAGTTCGACGCAACAGGACCTTTAAATGCCCAACAACATGTTGACAAAATGAACGATTATTTTGACCTGCAAGAAGTTGATGAAGATGACGTTCAAATGCGATTGTTTGCCCAAAGTTTGACAGGTGACGTCAAGAAATGGTTCAAAGCTTTACCAGCCGCCTCAGTCCCTGGCCTTGTCGCTTTCCAAAGGAGTTTTCTTGACAGATGGGAGGTAAATAAAAACCCTCTCTAGATATTGTCATAATACGAGAATATAAGAAGAAATCAAGGTGAGACAGTACAAGATTACTACACCCATTTCAACAACCTGTACAATGCAATCCCAACTGAAATCAAACCTCCACAGGGTCTGGCTTTGATTAAATTCCCTGATGGATTTGATGTCGACATGTCATACCAGCTAAGAGAAAGAAATTCTACTACCCTGGAGGACATGCAAAAAAGTGCTATAAGTGTGGAGGCCAATCTGTTGGCGAAAAGGGCACGTCAGAGGACAGAAAGAAGAGTCACAATCAAAGAACCCTCCATGTCGACCACAGATTCCAAACTGAATTCTTTGTCACAAACAGTGGAACTAATGCTGGAAAGAATGAATTTGTCAGACAGAAATCCTCCAAGAGACAACCCACCTGCTCCTCAGGTTCGGAATCCCAACTTTAGGAGAAACCCTCCTCAAATCAGACAGAGAGACCCTAGGGACCAAAGAGAATAGAGGGGTCTAGATCAGCAGATCAGACCTCCTCTACAAGAAAATTATGCTGATGATGGGGGGGAGGTGATTGAGGAAATGGAGGACACGCATATCAATCTCATGGGCATTCATGACAACGAAGCTATTTTCCTTAGCCAAGAAGAGTAGGAAATTTTTCTTCTCAATCAAACCAAAGTAAGTGAAGAAGCCGAAGATGCAGAACAACAGGCCTTTGAAAATGCTATTCTGGAGGTACATCGGTAGTACAATCTACGGAGTAAAAAGACTGAAGGGAGTTCTACAAAAAAGACGAATGAAACACAGAAGGTAGCCGAGACTAAGAAGACCCCTGAGTCATCTGCCGAAAAGACTGCTGAGAAGACTACTGCTGAGAAGTTTCCTGAGAAGAGTAAGGCCGACACTACCGTGAAGAAAAATATCACCATTCTGAAAAGGCCATCACAGCTCGAGGTTTCACCTGTTAACCCACCAAGTGCTTCCGGCCAGAAGAATATGGTGGACAAACCAGAACTGATGAGCCAAGGCAGAGCCTCTACACCTTTTAGCCTAGAGGGAGAATTGGCAAAAATAAAAATTCCCATCCCACTTATAGAGTTGATGAACAGAGACGGGTATCGTTCACAGGTAATTAAAGCACTGGCCATTGAACCTGACATAGGCACGAAGGCTTTAACCATTGGATCAGTAAATCACTCAGACACTGTGAACCTTGCTAATGATCATCCCGAACTTCTTTTCGGACCGGAAGTAGATGGTCGAGACGATACTGGCGAGGTCACTCCTTTCTACATCAGTTTAAACATACACGACTTGATATTACATAACGCCATGCTAGATTTGGGGGCCTCCCACAATCTGATGCCTAAGGAAGTAATGGAAAAACTGGGACTGGAGGTCACCAGACCCTACAAGGATCTACACTCATTCGACTCCAGCAAAGTTAAATGTATTGGTTTGATCAAGGACCTATGCATCACTTTGGTTCAGTTTCCTGCGAAGAGCATGGTAATGGATGTGGTGGTGGCAGATATCCCGCCGAAGTATGGAATGTTGCTATCCCGATCTTGGGGGTCTAAGTTAAAAGGAACCCTGCAGCTAGATATGTCTTATGCCACTATCCCAGTGTTTGGGAAACAGAGGAGTTTATACAGAGAAACGTTGATGAAGTACATGGTCAGTAGCCAAGAAAAACCGAACAATTATCCCCTTTACTCTGTGCATTCAGATTTAGATTCGTTTATCTTGTACAATGATGGTGACATGGAAGAGCAAGATATTTAGTTGGTGGAAGACACATCTAATCAAGATGAAAGCCCAGAAAGTAGTGAGGTAGCAAAGATGAAGAACGTGATAACCGAAGAGTTACCCGCTGATTTTTGGAGCATGGATTTTGATGGAGCCGTGAGTAAAGAAGGAGCAGGAGCTGGAGTCTGGCTGCATAATCACAGAAAAAGGTATTCTAAAAACCATTCCTACAAACTTAACTTCCAATGTACTAACAATGTTGCTGAGTATGAAGCTTTGATGCTCGGTTTGAAGCTTTTGAAAAAAGTTGGTTCTAAGAAGATAATGGTAAGAGGGGATTCTGAATTGATAATCAAGCAAATCAAAGGTGAGTATGCTGCTAAACACCCACATCTTAGAGCTTATAGGAATGCTTTCCTTGATGCCTTGAGGTGTTTTGATGAAGTTGACTTGCAGGTAATGCCGAGGGGACAGAATATTCTAGCCGACGGATTGGCTACATCAGCAGCCACCTGCAAGATCCCTTTCTGCCAGACTCGCTCATATACTGTTGAGGTGAAATGTAGACCGACGGTTCCTGACAATATTAGGTATTGGCAAGTTTTTGGTAATGATGATTAGATTGAGGATTTTTTGCAATGTAAAAACGATTTTGAATGTACAAACATAGATTTAGAGAATGAAAATGAAAATGTAAATAATTCTGTTTTTGAAATAGATAGTGTAAATGCTGAAAATTTAGGAGTAGATACTGTAGATTCAGGAGAGTTAGGGGATGATGAAATGGATGCCAATGTTTTACAGTTGAAAAGCAATGTTTTTCCTAGAGGTCTTGTTCCTTTAGAAGACTTGTTTGACAGTAATGATGTAGCCAAAAAACCAAAGATAGAAGCCCATGGACACGAGGTAGAAGACTATAATATAGGGACTGAAGAGAAACCTAGGATGGTTAAACTGTCCAAATCATTACCCCCAGAACAAAAACTCAAATACATTGAGCTGCTCAAAGAATATTCGGATGTTTTTGCCTAGGGCTATGAAGATTTGAAAGCCTATGATACTAGCATAATACAACACAGAATTCCAATAAAGGAAGACCAAAAACCATTTAGGCAGAAACTTAGGAGGATAAATCCCAAGTTGCTCCCTCTGGTAGAAAAGGAAATCAAGAAAATGTACGATGCCAAGATCATAGTTCCATTACGTTTTTCCAAGTGGGTCTCTAATCTGGTCCCTACTTGAAAGAAAACTGGGGAAATCAGACTATGCATAGATTTCCGAAATCTGAACAAAGCCTCCCTGAAGGATAATTACCCTTTGCCGAAAATGGACCACATCCTGCAAAGGGTGGTCGGGTCCAGTCGGATATCTCTGTTGGATGGTTTCTCGGGCTATAACCAGGTCTTAGTTCACCCGGACGACCAAGAGAAAACCGCTTTCACCACACCATGGGGCACTTTCATGTATGTGAAGATGCCTTTTGGTCTGATGAATGCAGGAGCCACGTTCCAGAGGGAAATAGACATCGCCTTCGTGGAAGAATCGGGTAAGTTCATTGTCATCTATTTATATGATGTAACGATGTTTTCCCAATCCGATGATGAACACCTGCGACACCTCAGAAGAGTTTTTGAGAAATGTAGAAGGTTCATGATTTCTTTAAATCCTAAGAGATGTCTCTTTGGGTTAGAAGAAGGAAAAATACTGGGACACATCATCTCCAAAGATGGAATCAAAATAGACCCCAGTAGAATCGAGGCCATACGAAATTTAGAACACCCAAGAAACCTCAAAGAACTATAGTCTTTTATCAGAAGAATAAATTTTCTACGAAGATTCATTCCCAATCTGGCAGAACTCCTCATGAACATTACAAACATGCTTAAAAAAGACGTAAAAATTAAATGGGACTCTGAGGCCAGACAATCTTTCGAACAGGTAAAACAAGCACTCACAGAAGCCCCAATTTTGATCAGTCTCGATTATACTAAAGATTTCTATCTCTTTTCTTTCACATCCGAACATACTATAGCAGCGGTGTTACTGCAAAAGAACAACGAAGGGCATGAAAAACCCATAGATTTCTTTAGCAAAGCATTAAGGGATGCTGCTCTAAACTACAAGATCATGGAGAAGCAAGCTTTTGCTTTGGTAAAAGCCATAAAAGACTTTAGGGTCTACATTCTCCACTCTCACACCAAAGCTTATGTTCCAAATGCGGTAGTAAAGGATATCTTGACATAGGACAATCCATATGGAAGAAGGGGAAAATGGATTGTTGTTATTTTAGAATACGATATAGAGATTAAGCCCATGAAACTAATCAAAGGTCAAGGCCTTGCTAAATTAATGGCTGAATCTAATTTTCATGCTCTTGACATTAATTTTCTAGATGTGGCAGATGAACAGGGTGAGATGGCGACTCCAAACGTGAGAGAGGTATTTCTCAACTCTCCATGGTATGCAGAACTTATATTCATTTTACAAAATCTACAAGCTCCCCCTGGTTTGACTAAAACTAAAGATAGATTTTTAAAGTTGAAAGCTTTGGAATTCTGTATTCTAGAAGGAAATTTGTATTGGAAAGACCCTGCAGGCATTCTGTTAAATTTTTTACTGAAGATGAAGCTGATAAAGTGTTGCAGGAGTTTTATGCAGGGGAATGTGGTGGCCATCTGAACTGGAAAGTCACAGCCAACAAAATACTTAGAGCTGGTTTTTACTGGCCCACCCTGTTTGCTGATGTGCATCAAAAGGTAACAACAAGTCACCAATGTTAATTGTTTGAGGGAAAAAGGAAGCTTCTTCCTCTACCTCTGAAACTGATTTCAGTCGAGGCCCCTTTCCAGCAATGGGGACTTGATTTCATTAGAGAAATACACCCCCCATCTTTAGGCCAACACAGGTGGATTCTCACAGCCACTGATTATTTTACCAAATGGATCGAGGCAGTACCTAGCAGGCAAGCCACTGACTCTGTCATTATCAAATTTCTTGAAAATAATATTTTGTCTTGTTTTGGTTGTCCTAGGAAGATTATAACTGACAATGCAGCTGCCTTTCGTTCAAAGAAACTCATAGAATTCTGCAACCAATATCACATTGGTTTGGGGCATTCCACAGCCTACTACCCTCAGGGGAATGGGTTGGCGGAATCTTCAAACAAAACTCTGGTAAATATCATCAAGAAAACATTGCAGGAAAACAAGAAAGCATGGCACAATAAGCCGGTGTTTACTTTATGGGCTGACAGGTTGACCACCAAAAGGTCAATTGGTATGTCACCTTACCAGCTGGTCTATGGTACAGAGGCAGTGTTCCCCACTTCTCTAGGAGTCCCGGTCATGGAGTTGCTTCAAGAGGTACAAGCTGAGCCAAATGACTCATAGAGAAGGATTAACCAGATGATCCATTTGCAGCAGACCAGAGAAGAAGTTTTCAACAAAACTCAGGTCATCCAAGAAAACATCAAGAAGATCTTTGACAAAAGAACCAAGGAGGATGATTTTGAACTAGGAGATTTGGTGCTGAGATGGGATGCCAGAAATGAAGACAAGGGAAAGCATGGAAAGTTTGACAATCTTTGGACAAGACCTTACATGATCCAAGCTTTCAGGGGAAACAATGCTTTCTTACTAAACAACGCTGATGGGTCAGATCTACCAGGAGCACCTGTGAATGGCAGAATGCTGAAACATTATATACCCCCTCAGTAGAAGATTCGAGATCCCACTCTTCATTATACATACCATTTTAATTGTTGGTTTCACTTGCATTTTCTGAGGGAAGAACATTCGTCAGTCAATTGAAGCCCGAAGAGAAGGCCCTAAGCTGCTGATCACTATCGTTCTCATTTTCAAGAATAAAACCAACAAGGACTGCTAGGCAGAAATGTTCAGAAATACAGGAACTAGGATTCTTGGCACTTCACAGGGCAAGTACCATCCCCAGGTGGAGCCGCTGTTATCACCCCATAAATTATGGGAATCAACTGGTGACTGAGATATTATCTATCTCTTGTATTTTTGTTGACAAATGATTTTTCATTCTGCAAATAATTTGAGAAAAAGGAAAAGAAAAGAAAGAAAAGAGAAAAAAGAGAAAAAAAGAAAAGAAAAAGAAAAAGAAAAGAGAAAAAAGAAAAAGAAAAAGAAAAGGAAAAAAGAGAGAAAAAGAAAAGAAAAGAAAAGAGGGCATAAAAGAATTGAAATAAAAGCCCCATGCAATAATAGTAACTTGGCCATACCTTTCAACCATGGCCAAGTTCTTTTTAAATTTAATGTTGATAGGTTAGTGAATAAATCTGACCAGACTGTCTAATCTTGGTCAGATAGCCCTTAGGTTAGGTTAGTGAATAAATCTGAACAGACTGTCTAATCCTAGTCAGATAGCCCTTAGGTTAGATTAGTGAATAAATCTGACCAGAATGTCTAATCCTGGTCAGATAGCCCTTAGGTAGAGTAATTTCTTAACCCAATAGTTTAATCTGGGTTAATTGTCCTAGAAATATAGGTTAGAATGTAGGTTAGTTGCTTCATTTGTTTCACCCCAATGAAACCATTTGGATGAAAATGCTACACCATGTCTCAAATGCCTAAGAATAGTTTGGTCGAAGTCCCTTGGTGGTGTCTATGTGAAAAGTTTGGGAAAAACCCGTAAGAGCCACTTATCCTAAGTTTTCCCAGCAAATTTTTCTCCACTCCTGACTTATGCTCCATGCGCTTTCCAACGGTCTAGATTGTGGCACCCAGATCTATGGCGCACAGGGCATTCCGGACCCCCCCGACCGTTCTGCTTTTAACTGGAGGGGGGGGGGTCTGGAATCGGTAATAAGAATCGCGCATATCTGCACGGCCTAGAGACGAGTGCTGAAATCAAAGGCTTAGATTTGATTCCGGACCCCCCCGTCCATTCTGCCTTTAATGGAAGGGGGGAGGGTCCGGAATGAGAGATAAAACGCACACTAAGATCTATGGTCAGGGAGCGGGCGCGCAGATCAACGGTTTAAGATGTTTTTCGGACCCCCCCTGATGTTCTACTTTTAACCAAAGGGGGGGGTCTAGAATTGTTATTCTCCTCTGGCAGGCCCCTGGTCATACGTGGCATCAACCTATTGGTCCTGAAGTCCCATCCCCCATCTGCTATATGACAGCCCCCGTCACCATGGACGTCATCTCCCACTTGTTCCACTTGCTCCCGAGTTGTGTCCCATCCTATTGTTGTCAGTCCCTTACCTTTTCACTCATGATCAGCCCCTTTTTGCGACTTTACCTCCAATCCCTAGCAGCCACGTCACCAGTCCGTATGTTTTGGGCACCGTCACCTGCCTTTTCACCCCCTAGTGGCCTGTTGCCCATTTATTTCCGGATAACATACCCATTATCTTGCTGACCTGTCTCCCGCGCTCGACCGACCCCAGTTTTAAATAAAATCACCGTTTCCCCTCCATTTTTATTGTTCATTCATCACACCAGATTACCTCTTAATCCTCCATTGCATTCCCTTCGCCTTCATCCACAGTCAGTCGACCCCACTAACTCCGTGTTATTTGCAGGTACTGTTGCAGAGATGGCGCCAAAGCCAAGACAAGCAAAAGGAGAGGAGAATCCTTTTCTCCCACCTCCTGTCAACCTGGACAAAATCCCATTGGTCGACAAAGACAGATTGATCGCTAATACCAAGTGTGATTTCAATTTTTCGGACCTCCAGTCATGGCTTCGAGAGGTGTTCTTGGACCAGAGCGATGAAATTGGACTCTGGGAGTCCAATTTGCCCCTGTACCTTTTTCTCCAGACTCACCACTTCCCCAAATTCGCCCTCAAATGCCAAGCCCATTATATTCCCGACCAGAGGGCCGTCATATCTGCTTCGGGACACACCCTTTTCCTCATTACACCCGAGGACATCGACCAGATGATGAAGATTCCCCATGCCGAATCTGTGTCCCCTTTCAACCTAGAAATCCTCACTGAGCTTTATCAGAAGATGACTTTTCCCTAGAGAGCTCAAATATTCAAGCTTTTCCTTCCCACCTCCGCTTCTTTCCCTTCCACTAATCCCCCTTACCCATCATCCATGTTCTCCACCAAAGGAAACCAGGTCATTTCCTCCCTTTGCACCCTGCTAGGGTATTATTCTGACCAGTGGGTAGATGAGCCCATTCAGGGTTTTCTATCCTTTTTCTCCAATGATGAAAATCCCACAACATAGTTTGATTACAACACCTTCTTGGCTGACAAAATTCACGAACAGTTCGTGAATTTTGGCACAGAAGGCATGTTCAGATACTCATCAATATTGGCCTACATGTTTGTCTACTTCCAAGAAGATAAATTCAGTTTCTCCATGCAGAAGATGGACGCAGATGGAAGGCCTCAGGCAGTCACAGCATGGACCACTTTGTTGAAACATAATTCCACAGAATACAGCTTCAAGGCATTCATTGATCTTTTCTACCACCCAACGGTAAGCATGTTGAGCGGCAGACCCGAGTTTCGAATAAACGAAGAAGTCCAGAGAATTCTGCACCTCTCGGACAACATGAAGACCGGGGATTGGTACCTGTATAAAAACCATTCCGAGATCAGAGTATACGGGTGCGAGTTGGCACCTTACAATCTTCCCAAATACGTGTCAGTAAGAATCTTTGCTTTAGAATACATAAGACAAATTATGAATTCTGATGATATTCATTTCGTATCATTAAAGAAGAAGCAGCAACTTCGGATAAAGGGGCAGATTGGCTCCTTCATCTGCAACAGCCGAGGTGCCGGAGAAGAAGCTGACCGGATGCTGAAAGAGATGCAGTTCTTCTTAAGTTTTCCATGGCATTATGATCCATACGAGATAATCTCATAAATGTGGGTGAAGAACAAAAATATCCCGTATGTTCACGAAGCTAAGCCCGAGATTGAGAAATTTGCTAATCAGACAGTATGGGTGCCTGACACCTTGATTGAAGTAGAGAAGCAGATTCCTTTGATTTCTGTGCCACCAACGACCATGCCACAGGTCCCCAAGGAAAAAAGGCCTCGACCAGATTCATCTCCGCCTGTCAAGGAGGTGTCATCTGAAGAATTCCAGCTGCACACGAAGAGGCCCAAGACAGTTTCAGTCCCTGGCCATACAGTAGAAAAAGAAACTCCACCTACCACAGTGACCAAGTCTGTGATTCCATCCTTCGGTTCGAGCATCTTCAAAGACATCACCCCATCATTACCAAAGAAATCCACAGATTCTCCAGTGGACACTCAGCAAGGCAAGACTGGGCCCAAATTGAGCATTTTCGAGAAGTATGAGATGATTAAGAAAAAAAATCAGACTCTTACCACTAGCACCTATGCTCAGTTTCGAAAGCAAACGTCCACTGCGTAGCATAGGCTGTTGTCTGCATTTGACATAGAGAAAGGCAGGATGCACACGGCCTTCCTACAGGCACAGGTACCAGATCCCAAAGTAATCACAGACTACAAGAGAGCCACCTTCGAGTTCCAGACGAAGGACGTGCACCCAACAGATCAGATGGATCTGCACAAGCAGACAGGGGAGATGGTATTCCATACATTGGCGCACGCTTCTGCATCTGCAAGCAAATTACAGTTGTCACTCAACAACGCATAGACACAACTCAAGCTGGAGAAGATGTCATCCTTTATGAAAGATAACAGAATCAAGACCTTGGAGGAGCTGGTTCTCAAGATCGATTATGACCCTTCGAATGTCAAAGCTGCAGAAGAGATGATAAAGAAGAGAAATGCTGACATCGCCTCATTGAGAAAACAGTTGAAACTTCCGCCCACAGAGGACTCTCAGGCAAAGGAGATAGCAGAGAACGAAGGCGAGAAAGATGAAATGCTTAAATTTCTCATGGAGAAGAATGCCCAACTCAAGGAGATGGAAGCTAAATTGGAGAAGCTGCTAAAGGAGAAAGAGAAACAGAAGAAAATGGAAGGCATTCCATTGAGTGCTATCCCAATTGCAGGATTAAGCACTACAGCAGGAACAACAATTCCATCGACAACACCAGTGACACCACAGTAGGGAACATCCAACCTCACCAGATCCATGGAAAAGATGAACCTGCAAGAGACAGAGATCAGCAGGCTGAAAAAGGAAGTTGAGAACCTCCAGGAACTCAAAACTTCATTCCAGAACAATCTCTCCAAATAAAAGCAGGTGACGGAGCAGCTCAGGAAGGAACTACAACAGCTCCAAAAGCAAACCATGGCAGGAAAGACTTTGGCTGAGGTCAAAGAGAATGTATGGACAGACATCAAAAAGTCCATAAATGAGATCTGGCCCATGATCCAAATCATGTTTGAGAAGAATGAGTTTGTCTTGAGGAGAAAACAGGCCATAGAAAAGATCAGAGTAGATTTGGGAGACATGCCAACACAGGCAAACGAGATCATCAAATTCCTCAATTCTAAGACCAGAGAAGAGCTCGAAGAGCTGAAGATAGAAGACAAAACATAAACCATCCTTGAGGTCAAAAGAGTTATGACCAAGAGAGGTCTAATGCTTTAGCTAGAAGAAAAGGTTCAGGTCATGGAACAAGGGGTACAGAGGTTCTTCAATAAGATTGAAGCTCTCCAAAAGAATGGCCTACCTGGTCTGAAGGTTATAAATGATAAACTGATGATGCTCCCAGATTATAAGAAAATATTGGCTGAAGTGTCTAAGGACAATTCAAAGTTTGCTGGCATACAATTGAGCATCACTAGCAAAGCATTCCTGGACGCTCTTCAGTTAGACATTAGTATCCAACATGAGATTCGATACATATTCCTCACCAAGCCTACATTCACCAAATATACAGAAATGGACGAAGTGTATCGAAGACTACTCAAGGTCAATGTGCCCAGTCATATCAGATGGGAAGAACTCTGTGATCTGCTCGATTAGTAGATGAACTGTCCAGTCAGTCGTCCAGTCAGCTGTCCAGTCAGAAGAGGTCGTGCAGAGACCTCGCCAACGGCCTACCCCAGAATTTCCGCATGCAGTTGCACCAAGTCATCAAACAATTTTGATTAGTTAAATTAGTTAGTCTAAAAATAGAATGAGCACGTCCTGATCAGTTATGACAAGAACATTTGTAATTTGAATTATAAATACTTCACCTTTCAAAGTATTGAGGGTTGTTGATCTTCACACCCTGACGCTAAAAGACTATACCATTTTTGAAGAGATCTGCCATTAATAAAAGGAGGCACTTTACAGGATTCTTGAGTGTATTCACTGGTGATGTTTATTCTCTAATGTTGAATGTGTTTCTTGCTTTTGTGATCATATTGTCTTTCTAAAACTAATCTTTAAGACCAACGAATGTTGCAGGATTTATCATAGATACCCTGTTTCCGACTCGAAAGATTTAAGTGTTTATCTTTTGGTGTTTTCAATTAAGGAATTCTTAACTGCTTCTTAGTTGAAAGTATTTATCTCATCTTTTCTTCTGTCCATCATTTAAGCTACTAAAAGATCCAGTGAGTATATTATCTCTCCCTGTGGAAATCTTTCTTTTACGCTTTGGTTGTATTTCATATTTTATTTAAACACAAACCCCATAGCCCAATGGATGTGTAAACTATCTCAACCAATTTCAAAAAACACCTTTACAAAAAAACCTACCTATTTCTTTACCTAGCCTAAAATCCGAAAGTTAAAAACAAAGCTAAATCATATAGAGAGATCCCTCTCTGAAGCTAGAAGGGCTAGATCCCATCTTTAAAAGTGGTTGGATAAAGTTACCTTTGTAGATTTCTTCTTTTTCAACCTCTAGGAAATTTACCGAGTGCTAACACTTTCCACTTCCTTTCATTTGGCACAAATCTGACTCCAGATGAGTAAGATATGGCCTTAGGAAGGTACGTGGAAGGAGTCAGTTGGGAGACTGATCAGGGATAATTTTGAAGTTGGTGAAATTTTTTGGGCTAGACACCAAAATTGATAGGATGCTACAAGCCTACATACTTGTAACTGAAATGGGTTTTCCTCATCCAAACCAATTTGGCCTCGGAGACCCCCAATTAGGCCTCATTCTGGTGCATGCTTGGTGGGTCAATAATGAGTCCCTGTCGCTCTGGGACATGCCACTAAAATTATGGGCTGAATTTACGGAGGTGAATACCATGGATGCATTCTTGACTTCTCCCTGGTCGTTTCGACTATTCATGGGAGAACATATGCCTTTGTATGGTGAAGTTATGGAGGTTTGGGAGTGTGTGCATAGGGAAGAGTGGAGGGGGCTAGTTGGTGCATGCATGTAGAGGGAGATGGGAGGAGTGGAGGTGAAAGGGGGAGAGGAGCGAGCTGGGAATGGTGGTGAGGAGCTACACTGAGTGCAAAGGGATGGAGGATGAAGAGTCGAGTAAGGGGAGAGGAATGGGTGCAAGTTGGTGGGAGGAAGGGGATGGAGGGTTGTGGAGGTGGGTGGAGGAGTAGTTTCTAAGGGTGTCACACACAAAAAGGAGCAGGGAGCAAGGGAAAGGCCATGCACAGAGGTGATGGGAAGAGGAGGGCGTGCGCAAAAGGAAGGAGCAGAGGGAGGAGGGAGGAGATGGGGGATGATCTGGTCTGGTGCTGGAGAGGAGGTTTCATGCAAGAATGGGAAGGCCGTGGAGGTGTTGCAGAGGTAGTGGTGGTGGCACTCGAGTGGTGGACGGGTGCCCAACCACCACCAAAATTAAATTTTTTTTTTTTTTTAATAAGTGGGTTTTCACTATATTTTAGGAATGAGAGGTCATGGGTTCAAAGCCCCTCCCTTCCTATTCAATTTCGGGGTCATTTCTGGGTCACATGACCATGCACAGGCCTGCAATTTAATTCCAACTCATAAATTTAAATATCTAAAGGGGCCATGGAGGCTTTGTCTTGGTGCCCAAGAGGGGTTCAAATCCCCTCCCCTTTGGATCTTTTGCACACACAAAACTAGTTGATTTCAACAACCGAAAAACCTAGACCAACAAACATGACATGAAATCTGAACCAGTACTGAGACAAACATCCTGAAGGTAGAAATACAATCTTCTATGCACACATTTCACCAAACCCAACAAGATTTTTTCCATTGAAATGGGACTGAACGGAGATTTTTGTGGCTCAATGTCTGAATAATGTTGCATGGTGTTGGTTGGTTGCCCAATGCAGAGCTGCCCTTGCTGCCAGGAGATCTCCTTCTGCTTCCATGGAAACATGTTGCAGAGCTCCACTTCCTCTTGGAAAAAATGCCAAAATGGCTTGAGAGAGGGGAGAGGGAGAGGGGGGGGGGTGTGGGGTTTGTATTTTCCAATTTAAAAAAAAAAACTAATTTCCCAAAAATTTCATGAGGAGGCTGCATGTCCTCTCCTCCATTTTCCATAATTTCTAATTTTTTTTTATAAATCTTTCCAATTATTTTTTAATATTTCTTGAAAAATGTGCAAGTCAAAGTTTGAATTTGACTTTGACTTTGACCTTTCTGATTTTGACTTAGCCCCAACAATTTTCCAAATGAGATAGAGTCAGAATGCCACCTCTGCCCTCAATTTCGGCCTAGAACAGTGGCCGCTTAAAACCCCTCACTTGCTGGTGGGCCCACATGACACCCAATCTTGCGAAAGGTGCTAAATCCCCATACGATATCCAATCGCGGAAAATGAGGTACCGTCGCAAAGGTATCGATGACTAATTTGACAAGGTGGCCATAGATTTGTGTGTTGGGGCCATTAATGGTTGTTTTATCTATCGTGAAACCTTTCCATGCGAGTTGGTTGTCCCCCTTTTCCTGAAATAATTGACCAACTTGTGCCAGCTCTAACCGGGCCATCCGAGGTCGGAATGAGGAAAATGAGGAGTCGTTGGAAAGGTATCTGAGTATATTATAGTGTTAAATCATTGAGTATCTTATTTAAAACTCTTTACCAACACTTATAAACCCTGAATCACTACAACCAATTTGGTGTCCAAACTTTATCATGATCTTGTGAAAGCTCGTTCTTACCAACCGGGGGTGGCAACCAAGCATGCGATATACCGTTGGAAAGGTTTCACACTTCCCTACACCATGTCTAGGTTTTATTTTCCTTTTGAAACAAGAATATGAATAGAATCATACCAATATGTCACATCTATTTTTTTTGGCCATTCGGGTGACGCTAACTTTGCGTCCTCCGTACGGGGTCATACAGACTCAAAATCGGGCTCATGAAATCCCGTTGAAAATATTGTCCTGATCCCTACAACATGGAAAAATTATGTTCCCCTAATTTTTACCATATTTCATCTTATCCTTTGTGAAAGGACCCCGTCCCCAGGGGACCCGCCTAGTGACAGGCGAAGGGGGCCAATGTTAAAATTCTTGTAAACTGCGTGCTTAGCTCATGAAACCTGAACCGAAAATTATTGACATGTGGAAGAAATGATGTGGGAGAGTCCAAAACCCCATGAAGGTAGCCAAATGATACTCTTTCAAGGGTAGAGGGTTTGTATTTTCCAATTTAAAAAAAAAACTAATTTCCCAAAAATTTCATGAGGAGGCTGCATGTCCTCTCCTCCATTTTCCATAATTTCTAAATTTTTTTTATAAATCTTTCCAATTATTTTTTAATATTTCTTGAAAAATGTGCAAGTCAAAGTTTGAATTTGACTTTGAATTTGACTTTGACCTTTCTACTTTTGACTTAGCCTCAACAATTTTCCAAATGAGATAGAGTGAGAATGCCACCTCTGCCCTCAATTTCGGCCTAGAACAGTGGCCGCTTAAAACCCCTCACTTGCTGGTGGGCCCACATGACACCCAATCTTGCGAAAGGTGCTAAATCCCCACACGATATCCAATCGCAGAAAATGAGGTACTGTCGCAAAGGTATCGATGACTAATTTGACAAGGTGGCCATAGATGTGTGTGTTGGGGCCATTAATGGTTGTTTTATCTATTGTGAAACCTTTCCATGCGAGTTGGTTGTCCCCCTTTTCCTGAAATAATTGACCAACTTGTGCCAGCTCTAACCGGGCCATCCGAGGTCGGAATGAGGAAAATGAGGAGTCGTTGGAAAGGTATCTGAGTCTATTATAGTGTTAAATCATTGAATATCTTATTTAAAACTCTTTACCAACACTTATAAACCCTGAATCACTACAACCAATTTGGTGTCCGAACTTTATCACGATCTTGTGAAAGCTCGTTCTTACCAACCGGGGGTGGCAACCAAGCATGCGATATACCGTTGGAAAGGTTTCACACTTCCCTACACCATGTCTAGGTTTTATTTTCCTTTTGGTACAAGAATATGAATAGAATCATACCAATATGTCACATCTATTTTTTTTGGCCATTCGGGTGACGCTAACTTTGCGTCCTCCGTACGGGGTCATACAGACTCAAAATCGGGCTCATGAAATCCCGTTGAAAATATTGTCCTGAT
>ML777721.1:334265-377316 GCA_009831015.1 Picea engelmannii
AATAAGGGGGTCCTCCATACATCGGTGTATATTGGGGTGTACCTTACATAGGTGGTGGTTGGATGTACAAATTGTGGTGTGTTGTGGTACCAATCAATCCATCCGCTGAGTGAGATGTCCCAGGTTTTTCCTGGTCGAATGGTATAGGTCTCAGGGCGTCAGGTAGTACTGTGTATAAGTATCTTGACTATGCATAAATGAGGTCATATTGTTGAGCCTTGTTGACGGCTTCCTCTTCAGTTTGGGGGAAGGTGGAGGCCACATCTTTGGCAAGGAGAGAGACAAGTGATCTAAGAAAGCAATCGAAGCATTGTTCTTTGGTGGTTTCTGCTTTGCATAAACTACGTCGCCGAAACCATTCATGAATGTGGTCAGCGATATATGTGGCTGAAGTTTGTTTAAGCGCAGAGAGAATTTCTAGACCATTGTCATGACAAAATGGTAGTTGAAAGAAGGTCAAAATTATTTTGGCCAATGATTCAAAAGTCACATGGGACCTTGATTTTTCATCTACATACCATTTGGCTGATGGACTAGTGAGTGTGCGCTGAAATAACCTTAAACAGATGGAGTCGTCCATGATGTTGTTTGAAGAGCGCCATAAGTGGAAGGTCATGATATAGTTGGTAGGATCTTCCCCTGCCTTTCCTTTAAACTTGGGAATGTCTAAAGGTAGTTTGGTAGGCATAGCAGGCCATGTGGGGTCATGCAATATAGGGTCATTTGTGAGCTTACTCAAATCAGGTATGTTAAGGGATGCCAGATATGGCATGTGGAGTGGTGGTGGAGGATTAGTTCTAGCCATGGCATGAGTAGGTTGTGTACCTGACCCTTGAGGTGGGTTTGATGTGGTTGTACTTTCCCCTTGAGAAGAATTTTTCCCCTCACTTCCTTGTGAAGGAGAGCTAGTGGATGGTTGGCCTTGGAAAGTGGACCCAAGTAAGGTGGAACCAAGGAAAGATGATCCCAAAATAGTGGCACTCACAGGAGTGTGATATGGTTGAGCCGGTGAGTTGGAAAGATGAGGAACTCCTCATAGGATAGGAGGGAGGTTTTGAAAGAGTCTAGAACGACGGGGATTTTGTGGGTCCTCTATGATGTCTGACTAGTAAAGTGAATGTGTGCAAATGGTGATGAGAGCAATAAATGAACAAGAGACTTTGTATAACTTGGAACTTCACAATATATCTCACAATCGCATGTAATCACAAGAGCATCATACATAAATCAATTGAAAAGAAGCATACATGTGGGTAGGTGGATTTTTTCTGCGTGGAAGAACAACGAAAACAAATGATTGTGTCCTAAAAAGATGTAACATCCTTCCTCTCAAATAGCACTAGACCTTCCAATAGCACTCAACAATGAGGTCTGAAGCCACCAGAATAGGAACTAGTGAAGGATGAAGTAATCAGTTATATGAGGGCTAGAGGGTGCATATCTAGAAAGAGCTGGTGATATTTCCCAATAGCCACACAAAATCTGATCAAGGTACAATTTCAGCCCACAATTTCCACCTTGGTAGATGTCTTAAAATTTTTGGCCACTAGGTACCTCGGTCAAAGTGCGACATTTATATTTTCAGCCTCAGAAATGGGTCACAGGCTGGATCCCTTCCAAGAGGTAGGTGCCTCAAGGGGGGACGCACAAAACAACCAAACCTCTCCCTTCGACCCTTCATGGGTATCTCCCTGCCTTATGGTGTTAGGAACACTTGAATTGGAGGATTTTAAATTTTTCTATTTTTCAACTTCTAATGTTTGAAGATATGAGAACCAGATAACGAGGGGTTATTTGGATGTCTACCCGTGAGATCCTACCTAGACTAAAAAAATTATTTTGGCACCTCATGTGGAGGAAAACTTAGTGAGTTTTTAGAAAAAATTTAGATGTGGTTGTTTGAGAGATTGGGGGTGTGAACCAATCTCGTTTGAATTAAGTGGGAGTGGATAGTTCCTTCAAGAAATAGTGGGACATTTAAAAATCCCTTTGGAGGAAACCTACTTCAATATCCACAATTAGAGATATATTTGAGTGAGTGAGTAATGAATTTTTGTGTGAGCAAGTGAACGAATGTGCCAAATTTTAGTAAGTTAGGTGTCACCTTACAACATGTGGACTTCCTGTGGTTCTTACAAATCTTGATTACCTATCTTACTAGATGCCATTGGTACAACCTTGCGGAATTTTAAAGTCCCTAAAGAATTAGCATGTTGACATATGGGTCCTTACCAATCCTTTAAACTCCCTAATGTGATTTAATCTAAGAAAGCTTAAAAAAACTATCCTATATTGTAAGCATGTGGGCATATGTGGACCCATTACAATAATCTTTAAACTCCTCTAGTAATGTAAACTAAGAAAGTAGATTAAAAAACTATCCTATCTTTGCAACATGTGGGCATGTATGGGCCCTTACAAATTTAAGATTTTTTGAAAAGAAACTAAGAGGATCCCTAGGGGGGCTTTGTCCTCTCCTAAATATTTTGTTTTACATATTACATATTTTTAAGGGAGATGAAATCTTCCCTCAATCATTTTTCTGATTCTCAAGATCGCTCTATGGTGCGAGAGAAGAGCATACTCAATGGTTGAAGTTTGATTTCTGGTACCAATCCAAGTGTTTATATATGTGATAGTAAATGATCTTAATTTAACTTTTACAATCAAAACAAGCCATCCATGTGGCAGATCAAAGCAAAAGAGGAGAAATATGGCTCTTTTTAACCCCCTAAGTGCCTATGTTTTGACTAACCCTTCATGTGGTAAGGGAATCTAAGTGTGGTGCATTTACAAATTGCATAAAAGCAATATTTTGAAGGCTAGGGTCCTTCAAAACATCACAAACAACTCTTACAATGTTGGAATTCTGGACAGATGCACGGGCCATAGTTTAGACATAGGCGCATGTGGGGCCAATGCAAAAAAAACCAAGGACCTGTTGGCACAATTTGCACAGAATGCATTGAGAAACATAGTGTTTTTGGCACACAATTCTCAGAAGGTGCGTATGTGGGCTAGAAAACCCGCGCACGTTCTGATACACGTCCGAGAGGAAAATTTTAAGTGGAATTATCCTCTACTAGCTCCAAATTCAACTCTTTGTAGGTAGGGCTAGGCTGGTCATGATCCATGAAAGGAAAATAGGTAAAAAAGAAGTGCTCAAACAACCCAAATAGGGAGGAAATTCATACCTTTTCCCCAGTATGGTCACCAATCTATTGTGTCATTTTCATCACTTCAATGAGCAAAAGAAGGGTACTTTCGATTCTAGTTGGGCCTGCTAGACAGGACAGAGATTAGTGTATGAATCAAATGACTAAATCACATGAAATAAAAAAACAACTAAACTAACAACACTTAAAGAAATAACTAAAGAAATGAAACTAAAATGCATGAGGAAACTTGAACCAAAAATCAATCAAATGACCAATAATCTTGCCACCAATGGATAATTTGTATTAGTGGGAAAACAACAAAGAGAAAGGAGGACTTGTGGATCCCCTCTTCCTCCTAGGGAGGGCTCTTGATTCCTCTATGTGAGAGCTCTTCTCACAAATCAAAAACTAGAAAAGGAAATGGTGAAGAAATCCAAGATTATTCCATCAAGAGGTAGGGTGAATAGCTTAATGAGATGTTGCTAGTATGCTCCTTGAAGAAAAGAGGTTTCTTGTAGGAGAATAGAGGTAGCATAACAATACAATGAGATTCTTGAATTCATAGTACACTCATGGCCTCTTTTTATAGAAAGTCTTTGAGGCATTATCTAACCGGTCTTTAGTGTGAACAAGGGGCCCTTTAGGGCACCCTTGGGTCTTTGACCGACCCCCCATGTGGATTCATCTCAGATTTGAGGGTCAAATAAAATTGGAAGATGAACCAGAAATGGGTGAGGGGCTGACAAGAACCATAAATGCGTCATTCACAGGAGTTCACGGCTTTTATCATACACAGTTGCACATCAGGCGCATGTGTGTTTTTTTGGCTTCTTTGACCTATGCAAGTGCGCGCGCTTCCTGTAGTGTTTCTGTACATGTCAATTTTATAACTAGTTGTATAGTTTGTGCCTTTTGGAGATGCATTTTTGGGGTTGCAGGTGAACTAATAGGTGTTTGGAGATGTTGTATTCCTGTAACCATTTGTGGACGAAATTTCAGTGATAACAGTCATCAAAATGACTACTTCATTATTTGGAAAAGACTGTGAGGTCATCGAAGTAAACAACAATCCTCTTACCCAATAAGACTTTGAAAGAAATGGCCATGGCATGTTGAAATGTGTTCCCGATATTAATCAAGCCAAAACTCATTATGTTATATGCATATGTGCCCCAACGAGTAGTGAAGGTGGTTTTGTGACTATGAAAAGGCTTGAGGGCTATCTGATTGTAACCTAATAAACCATCTAAAAGGGACATCATTTGAGGCTCGAAGACTTGTTGGAGGATCTCTTCCGTTCATGGGATGGGGTTGTTCTTTCTTTTTATTTTGCTTTAAGGTTCTGAATCAAGGATTATGGGTATGGCATGGACTATCTCTTGCATATCGAAAACCCTGAGGTCTTCGTAGGACCAAGCAAAAACATCCTTGAACTATGTCAAGAGTTCCGTGAATTGAGCGATTTCAAAAGGGGAACACTGCGAACCTATATATATCAGTTTTGGATCTTTCTCAGTTCCCAAGTTAATAGGGATGGCTTCTCACACCTTCCTAACAGATTCTCTATCAACACTAGGTGCAAAAGTAGTGGCATCATTGGAATCAAACATGGATTCCAACACAGACAAACCAGGGGGAATATTATTTGTCTTCAATTGGATTATGTTCCCGGTTTCCTCTTCCAACTCTTGAATGATATGTAAATATTATAATTCCTCCTTGTTTTGAAGGAATCTACAGATTTGTTTGTCAGTATCAAAAACATGCCAAGAGTCAACATTATCAGGTAATGCAGGTCTTTGTAAAATTTGGACTTTTATATCTTCGATAGACCTTACAAAATCCGAAGTGAAACAAGAACCATCCAAGTCCAAAGTATCAACTACATGGTTTGCGGCCCTAGGTACGGCTTGCATGTTGAAATATAATAACTTCTCAATAATTTCCTTAGCCCTTCAGTGGTATTGTTTGAGGCATGGGTTATGAACTTCATATTTATCTCAAATTTGATTCACAACCAATTCAGAATCCCCACTTACCAACAAATGGCATATTCCTAAGTCTAAGGAATTTTGTAGGCCTTGAACTAACGCTTCATATTCAACCATATTATTAGTATTAGGGAATTCTAATCGAAAAGAGAAAGGGATTGTCTTTCCCTTGGAATCACACAAAAGGACCCCAACCCCAGATCCGTGCTTGGATTTAGCACCGTCAAAATCCATACTCCGCACCATTTATTTCAACTCAGAAGGAGTGACCTATGCATCTTACTCAGATACCCATATCTATATCTTGAAAAGACACATGTCTTGTATTGTAATAAGCAGGTACAACCTAATCTCGGTATTTTGGTTCCCTCCTAATGACAACTTCAACACCCTTATTAGGAAAGGTGAAGTGGGTTCCCTCCATGACGTAACGACCCTTTTTTACTTTGGTTGACCACTCCCTCCCTAAAATCATGCCACATGCTTTAGGTATATCTGCTACAATCATGTTTATGAGCATCCTCACCTCCGGAGATTGGTCTTAAGTAATGGATAAGTCCTTGATATAACCAATGATTTCTATAGTCCTTGAATCCAAAGCTAACAGATCTTTACATGGGCCAGTGCATTCAAGACCCAGTCTTCTCATAACGCGAAGGGGCATGACATTGTGCCTTGTTCCTGTGTCAATGACACAGTTATGGAGCACAAAATCATAAATTAAAATTGAGATATAGAAAGGAGGAACCCCAGGGTCTAAATCAATAAAATCACAAGCTTCCTTAGGTTGGGAAGAAGATTCTTTGGAAAGATGAACTCTTTGTTCCATTCGTGGAGTAGGGGGTGCTTGTAGAACACGTGAAAGGTTTTAAAACCGAGCAGGTGTTCTAAGAGCATATAATAATGTCATGTGGGTGGGAACCTTCACTAGATATTCAATGACGTTGTAAGGTACCGGTGTTGGGAAGCACGGTGGTGGATTATTAGGTAAATTTACCTTGTTCGGAGCCCACAGAACCATGTTCCTCGGAGGGGAGGGTAATGTACCATTCGTGGGAAGTTTTCCTTTTTCATTGTCCTTGGGATCGGTTTTGGTCCCTTCCACTCCTTGCGGAGTGGTTTTAGGGGCCTGACTCCTAGTTTCTACAACAAATCTTCCGAAAGAAAGAGGATCATCATCGCAGGCAATAGAGTCTTCCATCTTAACTTGGTCATTTTGGGAAGTGGAAGAAAGATTTTTTTTCACTAGAGGTAGAGCGACTTTGCTGATTTTAGACAATTCCATGTGACGTGTATACAAGTAAAAATACTTGGGATCATGTAATTCTTGGAAAAAATGACACCAATCCACTTCAAGGACATGTTACCTAGGAGGAGAAGTAGGAGGGAAAGGAGGCCTTGACCTCGTAGGAGAAGAAAACTGCAAGTCATTTAACTTTCAATTAATGGAAAGTATTTGGTTGTTCATGTTCATTAAAAACTTGAGTGTTTCTGAACTTTCCCTTTATTCAATCCTCAAAGTTTGGGCAGGCAGAGGTTCATACAGAGGACCCTCATTTCGAGGTACCTCATTCCTAGGCCTCCCATTGAAACGGGGTTGCACTAAAGGTGAGGGAATCATACCATATTCCTCCATGTTTCTTTCAATTTCCAGGGCGCCAGCCTTGGCCGCATATAAATTTAGTATTCATTTATCTTTCAATATATACTTTACATTCGGATTCATAGCGGTCATGTAATAATGGAACAAATTGTTCCCAGATGGTTGGGAAGTAGTTGGGATCCTATTCAAGGTCGAGGTAAAGCATTGATTAAAATTTCAAATTTCAAATTTCCTCCCCCTCATGGATGGAGATGGTTGTGAAATCCCCGAGTAGGGAAGCCACATCATCCGCCCCTTAGAAATGGTTTTTGAATTCTTGGATCATAGTGTCCCAATCTAGGATACTATCATTGGGAAGCAAGTGATACCATCTCGTTGTTTCACCCTCAAAGGTTCTTACAAAAGGTCTAATGATGACATCGAGAATTGTTGTCCATAAGTGCTAATGCATCATATAAGTTTTGTATATGTTCTTTGACACTCAATGTACCAGTGTCGCTGAACTTAGGAATCCTATTTGGGACATCTACAGGTATTTCATGAAGAGGTTTGTTCAACCTCAAAGGAGTCTCGAGTTTCCATGGCATTGCCATCGAAACAACTATGGGAGGAACAACAATAGTTGTTGGAATGATGGGAGGAACAACCTAAGGATTAGTAACTGTTGTTGGATTAACTAAAGCTTGCTTTAGTAAGGGGATTTGAATAGGAGAAAATGAAGAGGGTGACTCAACTCGCACTGCAGGGCTAACGAGTTTCCCTGGTTTCCCATGTGTATGTGTCTCACTCCTTTTTTTCTTTCGCTAACTTTGACTTCTTGTATTCCTGGGGGACATTGTTTCCCTAGACTTAGGATACTTCCTCCCTGCCAGCTTGCAAGTGGATCAAGTAAGTACTTTGAGTACAAGAGATGTATCACACCAACAATCCTACTCTTTCTAACATGGTGTTGATTAACCCAACTATAAACAAAGCTTTGTTTTCGTTCTTTTGGAAGTGGAAGGTAAGGTATGATAGATTTATAACTTCCCACGTGAGTTCAAACAAATAGAATCAGAGGCTGACAAGGTAAAAGGAAAGGAAAACTCGATGGTATGTATGGCTCCCAAATGCAATAGAAATTGCAAGGGAACTGAACTATAACAAGCACCAAAGAAAATTCCAAAGAGCTACTGAAAGACCTTGCCACAAATTTTTTTTAACAAGTGGGAAAAGGACCCCAAAGAATTTGGGTCCAATGCTCAGTATAAGTTTTGGATACAAGCAAAACTAAAGAGGTTTTCAATTATTACCCAGTATGGTCGCCAGAAAAAGGATCGTGTTATAAGAAAAATCTTTCCATTGGGACAAATCTGACCTATTTAGCTGTGAAGCTGGCTACAACCTTTTTGATAGCTCGACATGAGGCAAAGACTACCCACACCTCAGGTGGTCCTTCCCTGAGGCGGTAATGAAGGGGAAAAAAGAGAGGTTAAAGAGTTACAAGAAGTCTTTCTCAGGACCACCCAACCTGGGTGTTGTCCTCCCTCAACTTCCTGGATGGCCAAAATGGCTTGGGGGGTGAAAATTATGGAAAGTAGTATGAAAATAAGCTCACTTTTTTTTTGGACAATGAACTAAATAAAGTGAACAACGATATGTTCACTCCCTTAAAGCATTGGAAAATGGCAAAGAATGGGTTCCCGGGGTAGACCGATGTCCTGGACAATTAACCAATGGATGCCTCAAGTGAAAGAGTGAAAAACAAGAGTGAAAAATGAGCTGAAAAGATACAGTCAAGTCCTTTTAAATGGATGTAAATTGTAAACAACAAGATATTCGAAGCTTTTAAGACAGGGAAATAAGCCCAAAATGGCTTTATACTGCCCAAGGTGACCCGAGAAGTGATCCCGAAAGATTGTTAAATCAAAAAGGGGCTGTAAAAGCGGATGAAAAACCTTTTTACAAGTTGTTACAACTATTATATAAGGGAAAGTATTCACAAATTCAATTTCCTGTTCAAGGGTGAAGGGTGGATTGACGAAAGGTTGACTTTAAAAGTATTTTATTGGTGAATTTTTAGTTTTTTAACACATGCCTTGGCCCCCACACTGTTTTGAAGGTTATCTCAATAAAGAAAACACATCCCATAATTTTTCTAACCAATATAAGAAGAGTAGTCCTAGCAGACCACAGTGGTTAGGTTGAAGAGTGCCCCATGCAGTTCAGAGAAGTAGGGATTAACCACTTCTCGTCACTAGTGCTTTTGGGATCTTAAAGTCACTTGGATGGAAGAAGGATACCTGCGAAAAGGAAGAGGCCCAGGACCCCCCTAAAGGGAGTTTTAGTTGAGCTTACCCAAGCATAGTAATATTCCAACCAAGCTAAGCTAATCAACTCCTTGACCGTGTGGTACTAAGGAAAGACCACTCGACTTGTACTAACTAGACAACTTCTGAGGGGCTCTGATGTAGACTCCCTGGCTTTGACTCTTAGTATCCTACAAAATTGAAATTGTTTGAAATGAAACACCAGGCCATCCATGTGGCGAGGTCAAGTCTTGTTTTCACAAGCATGCCTCCTAGTTATTGAATTTGAAATCTATCTAAAACTATATACAAAAAATAAGTAAATAGGTAGGTGACATATATATCACGGCTAAATAATATGTATATGCATGTAGCTAAATAGTATAAGTTTGTTTTGAGTGTATGGGGCGGACCCCTGAATTGTTTTCAAGTATTTTGTGGATTTTTGCATGTATTTAGCTTGCTGATTTTTGTATGGCCCCTTTAGGGGAAACCACCTGTAGATTAATGAATGAAAATTATACAATGAAAATATGACCAAATTAACTAATTACAAGTAATGATTACACCATTCAACCCAAAGGAATGGGTTGAGGCTCTTTGCGAGTGGCAAGGCCGCCATGTGAATGAAAACCCCAATTGACTCCTTGTATGGGAATTGGAAGTTTAGTGTTTGAAATATAAAAATTGTGATAATTATCTACGCAAGTATAGATCAGATTTTTGAACATAAATTCACAAGTAAACTACTCAAGCTATCTACACAAATTAAGCATATCAACATTGGTATGTGTGTCAAAAATTTTGGAATGAGTGCAAGTGATATATAAAGTGAATATGAGAGTGATTGGGTAAATTTACCGATCAAATTGGATGTTTTTTTTTGTTGTCCAACTGGCCCCTTTGCCTCAAACAGGTCTGTAGGTGGTCCCCAACCGCTTAGGAAAAGCAAAATAGGTGACCGGTTATGTCCTTGCAGGAAAACAACGAAATTTTAGTATTTATGTATGGAAAAACTAAATTAAATGTAACATAAATTTGCACATAAAAGGTATATAACAACCAGCGAAGATGGCTGTCCCATGGGGCAAAATTGACCAAAATGACCAATTTTCCTATTTGGGACAACAAGGTTAATGGTAGGAAAACATAACCGAAATATACATGAATTAAAAGAGAAAGAAAACAAGTATGAACAACCAACTAAGGGGCCTATTTGAGGGCTATCCTAAGGGGCCCTAGGACTCCCTACCACTAGCTAAGGCTGAAAATAATTGAGTACTTCAGAAAATCTTCACTAAAACACATCAAACAAGTTAAACCAAGTTGTTAGAAAATGAAAGCAATCAAGTTAAACCCAAGGAAGCAACAACAAACACCTAGCTAACCAATCCCTTCTGGAGATAGCTAACATAACAAACATTTAATTCTACCCCTCAACCCTTAACCAACAAGTGACATATCCAACAACTAAAATCTAACAAGTATCACACACACAAAGAGTCTTGGAAAATTTCAGCAGAGTTTTGTTACTATATTCATCCTCGTTTTTTTAACAATGCCAACCCTATTTTTTATAAAGGAGAGGTGAAGGCTTAGGGTTAGGTCACAAGACACTTGTCACTTTTGGAAAAGTGACAAGTGGACTAACTCTATTCGTTTTGCCTTTTTTTCAAAATGTAATCCTATGCAAAAGGTATCTTATCCTAAAGTGAAGCTTATCAAAAAACGGAATCAAATCAGATTTGATTTGACCCTTTAGTTACAATGTATACATGCCAAAAGAAAACTTATGCAAAACTTCATATTACAAAAAGTCATTTTTCATATAATGAAAAAAATTGATATGCCACCTCATCATTTTCCTTGGGATTTGTGCCACCCCAAAGGCTCCTTGATTGCTGCCATTTTTTGTAGCTATATATGAGGTGGTTTAGGACAATTCCAGGCCATCCATGGTTTTCGGATTCACCAGGATGAAGCCCCAAGGTGTGGGTAATTTGCAGAGCTTCTTAGGAGGGAAAGGGGACTTTGGGATTTGGTCATTGTAAGTAACAAAATTCCCACTGTTCAAGAACTTTTTAGACCTGATTATACCCCCCTTTTGTTGTATACAAGTTTCCTTGTGAGCTGGCCAAAGCATGGCTTTGATTTGGGCTTGTTTCGGTGAGGGGACCCCCTAGGCCTGAACCTTGAGAGGATATTCCTCTATACCAAACAACCACAAAAATATTATTTATTGTGCCCATGTTGTATCTATGTCCTATACCTTTCCGCTGCCTTTCTTTTGGTGAAAATATGACTTCGAATGAGTAAGATTTGGCCCCAAGAAGGTACGCAGAAGGAGCCGGTGGGGAAACTGATCAGGGAAAATTTTGAAGTTGGCGAAAAATTTTGGGCTGGAAAATGGAATTGATAGGCTGCTACAGGCCTTCATACATGTAGCTAAAATGGTTTTTCCTCATCCGACCCAATTTGGCATCGAAGACCCCCAATTAGGCCTTATTCTGACACATGCTTATTGGGCCAATAATGAGTCCTTGTCGCTCTGGGACATGCCATTGAAATTATGGGCTGAATTTATGGAGGTGAATGCCATGGATGCATTGCTAACTTATCCTTGGTCGTTTCGACTATTCACGGGAAAACATCTGCCTCTGTATGGCGAAGTTATGAAACTAAACTGTCGAGTAACTCGTCGGGGTGGGGATTTAAATTATACTATGTAGTTAAATATATAATAAAATTTATTAAAAATTTTTAAATTTTATTACAAATTTAAAAAATATTCTATTTTTTAATATATATTTATATATACAAAAAAATAAAACAAAATTTAAAAATTAATAAAATAAAAAATAAAATAAATAAATTAAACTATACCTTAAAACTATATAACGAAAATTAAATTTAACCCCTCCTAGCCTGGCGCCCCTGGTCACCCATATGACCAGGCCGGAAGTGAGAAAGGGGCCCGCGGGGTATGGAGGAGGTGGCAGGAGGGAGGAGGAGAGGAGAGGGGTGGTGAGTGGGGATGAGGGCCGAGCGAAGTGGAGTTTTGGGAGGCCACGTGGAGAATGGGAGGAGGGTTATGGGGGTTGGGGCTTCGGGTGGGTATGCGCACAAGTGGGAGGAAGGGGGGAGGTTTGGGAGTGTGTGCGTAGGGAAGAGTGGAGGGGGTGACTTGGTGTGTGTGGGAAGAGGGAGATGGGAGGACCGGAGGTGGAAGGGGGAGAGGAGTGAGCTGGGTGCAGTGGTGAGGAGCTACACTGAGTGCACATGCATGGAGGCCGAGGATTGGAGTAAGGGGAGAGGAATGGGCGCATACTAGTGGGAGGAAGGGGATGAAGGGTTGTGGTGGTGGGTGGAGGAGTATTTTCTGGGGGTGTCATGCACACAAAGGAAGAGGGAGTAGGGGAAAGGCCATGCATAGAGGTGATGGGAAGAGGAGGGCGCATGCAGGAGGAAGGAGTGGAGGGAGGAGGGAGGAGATGGGGGACGAGCTAGTGTGGTGGTGGAGAGGAGGTTGCATGAGGGAATGGGAAGGCCGTGGAGGTGTTGCAGAGGGAGTGGTGGTGGTACCCAGGTGGTGGAAGGGTGACCAACCACCACCAAAATTAATTTTCAATTTTTTTTTTTATTAAGTAGGTTTTCACTATAGTTTAGGAACAGGAGGTCATGGGTTAAAACCCCCTCCCTTCCTATTCAATTTCTGGGTCATTTCTGGGAAATTCTGAGCAAAGGAAAAGGGAGGGGGATGGGGTTCAAAGCTCAAGGCCTACACATGGCCATGCAAAGGCTTGCAATTTCAACCATACTCAAAAATTTAAATATCTAAAGGGGCCATGGAGGCTTGGGCTTGGTTCCCAAGAGGTGTTCAAATCGCCTCCCATTTACATATTTTGCACACACAAAACTAATTGATTTCAACAACCAGAAAACATGGACCAACAAACATGACATGAAATCTGAACCAGTACCAAAACACACATCCCGAAGGAAGAAATACACTCTTCTATGCACACATTTCACCACGCCCAACAAGCTTTTTCCCATCGAAATGGGACAGAACGGGGGTTTACCTGGCTCAATGTATGAAGACTGTTGCATGGTGTTTTTTGGCTACCCAATACAGAGCTGCACATGCTGCCAAGAGACCTCCTTCTACTGCCATGGAAGCCTATTGTAGAGCTCCCCCTCCCCTTGGACAAAATGCCAAAATGGCTTGAGAGAGGGGAGAGGGGGGGGTTTGTATTTTCCAATTTAAAAAAAAAACTAGTTTCCCAAAAATTGCATGAGGAGGCTACATTGTCTTCTCCTCCATTTTCCATAATTTAAGAATTTTTTTTATAAATCTTTCCAATTATTTTTTAATATTTCTTGAAAACTATGTAAGTCAAAGTTTGACTTTGACTTTGACTTTGGACTTTGACCTTACTGCACCCAAATTTTTTCCAGGTGAGATAGAGTCAAAATTGGACGTAGAGAACGTCATTAAAAAGGTATCGAAGAGACTTTCGATAATATGTCATCACCAATATGAAATAATTCCACCTCATCCCTCAATTTTGGCCCGGAACAGTGGTTGCTTAAAACCCCTAACTTGTTAGTGGGCCCACATGATACCCAATCTTGCGAAAGGTGCTAAATCGCCATACGATATCTAATAGAGGAAAATGAGGTGCCGTCGAAAAAATATCGACGAGTAATTCGATGAGGTGTCCATAGATGTGTGTTCTGGGGCCATTAATGGTTGTTTTATCTATCATTAAACCTTGCCATGCGAGTTGGTTGTCCCCCTTTGCCTGAAATAATTGACCAACTTGTGACAGCTCTAACCGGGCCATCTGAGGTCAGAATGAGGCAAATGAGGAGCCATTGGAAAGGTATATGAGTCTATTATAGTGTTACATTTCTGAATCTCTGATATAAAACTCTTTACCAAAACGTTTTAAACCCCTAAGAATTTCAACCATTTTGGTGTCTAGAATTGGTCATGAACTTGTGAAAGCTCGTTCTTACCAACCGGGGGTTGAAACGAGGCACGAGATATACCGTTGGAAAGGTATCACACTACCGTACACCATGTCTGGGTTTTATTTTCCTTTTGAAAAAGAATCTGAACAAAATTAGACCAGTAAGTCACAACTATTGTTTTTGGCCATTCGGGTGATGCTAACTTTACGTCATCTGTACGAGGTCATACGGACTCAGAATCGAGCTCATGAAAGACCATTTGAAAGATTGTCCTGATCCCTAAAACATGAAAGCATTTTATTTCTTGAATTGTGACCATATTTCATCTTATCATTTGCGAAAGGACCCCATCCCCAATGGACCTGCCTAGTGACAGGTGAAGGGGGCCAATGTTAAAATTCTTGTAAACTGTGTGCTTAGCTCATGAAACCTGAACCAAAAAGTCTTGACATGAGGAATAAATGACGTGGGAGGGTCTAAAACCCCCTGAAGGTAGCCAACTAATACTCTTTCAAGGGCAGAGGCCATATTAACTATGACCTCCACCACTGTCTTGGACTGTAACCATAGCACCAAGGGAAATTTTTGGAGCAATGAATGTGTAAAACACCATGTTGAGTCCACAATAGATTTTTGGGTCAACACCTCCTTGAGTGCTTCTTATGTTCTTCTTTATAATTTGATTAAACAAGTATGTAATCCAAAAATACAATGACAAACTTGTCTAAGTATTCTTTGAAAATACCATTCATTAAACACATGAAGACAACTGGTGCATTTGACAACCAAATGGCACTACTATAAACTCATAATGGCCATAACTAATTCAGAAAGTAGTCCTGTTGATGTATTCTTATTTAATTCTCACTTAGTGATATCTAGATTTGAGATCAATCGTTGAAAATATCTACATGTCCCTCAACAAGTCAAAGAGGTCATATATCCTTGGAAAAGGATAATTGTTCTTTAATGTTACTTTGTTAAACTTCCTGAAGTCAATACAAAGCCTCAACGCACCATATTTATTCTTCACAAACAATACTCAGGCACCCCAAGGTGACACACTTGGGTGTATATACCCCTTCTTCAGAAGATCTTCAAGTTGCATTTGCAATTCCTTCATCTCTGGTGTACTGATCCTATAAGGAGTCTTGGATATGGGGGCTACTTCATGAATACAATTAATAGAGAAATCAATATCTCTTTTTGGTAACAACCTTAGTATTTCGTTAAAGACATCTTCAAATTCTTTTAGTACTGCGCAGTCTTCAACATTTGGCACTTTATCCTTAGATTCCTCCTCCATGTGCGGTGCAAATACTTGGCACCCTTTCCTGTATCTTTTCTTCAATTGCAAGGATGAAACTTCTATGATAGTTACAACTCTTGGAATGCATTGAACTATTCTTAAATTTCCTTCCTCATCCAAGCAAGTAAATACCTTATTATAACAGTCTAGAATGACATGATTCTAGTCCAACCAATCCATACAAATGAGGCAATCATAAGAGCCCAAAGGTATGGTATTAAAATCATCTCTTGCTCTCATCCCATTCAAATCCATTGGACATGCTCTAACCATCTCATTAATTTTCCTTTTTCCTCTTGTAGCTAGTTGTACCAACCAAAGTTTTCCAGGCTTGCTTCTTGGAAATTGGAATCTTTCTACCATATTAGGATCTAGATAACTATGAGTAGCTCCTGAATCAATTAAAATATCAATGGGTTGGTCATTAATCTTACCTTCCACTTCAATCATGTGAGGCTAGAACTTATCTATCTTTTTATCTAGGGATGTGTAGATCCTTGGTACATTTCGGCCCATGTCTTCAATTGTTGTAGCTTGTTGTACATTGTGATTAGTCCTCACTTTTTCAACTCTGTTATGGAAATCTATGTACATGTGGTTTCCCCCACAACCCCAACATTGAATAGGTGGTTGCCTTAGTCTTTTCCCATTGTCTCATGTTGAAATTCTTACTCCAATACCTAGGTACTTTGCTATCTAGTCATTTCGTTACTGCAATCATATTAGCATCTCACAAGGAAATAATACACTACTAAAATATTCAAATCAATATCATGCAGTGGAGGCATAAACTAGGAAACCAAATCAATCACATATGAATGACAACATGTTTGGGTAGATACCCCTGGAAAAAACTCTAGAGGGAAATCCAATGTTGAGAATGATTTTATGGTAAACAGGGATCCCATAACATGGATAATGGCCCACTAAGAGAAATACAACTGCAGACTAACCTAGAAAGGTATGACCTATTGTATGACTAGTTCTGGAACAATTTTTGAGGTATCTGCGACTTTCCATTCAGTGATAGTCATGGATATCCACGACTATCACCACTGTGACCCGTGAATGTGTACGAAAAACATGTATGGAAAGATCCATATTATCCAACACTCTCCTGTGGATTCCTTCGAATGAAACCTACCTGTGTATTCCTATGTTCTCTCTTCTCCTTAACTTGTTTGATCTCTAGATGAAAGTCCTTCTTCACCTATCCAAGATCTCGAACCACAATCCTTCATGATCCAATACTATTTGTGTCAAATCTCTCAACACAACTGTTTTTGAGTGTCTTTCTCCTTCACCCTAGTATTGGTTTTATAATCATGAGTTACAATATATTTCTAATCTCACTTGAGATTTAGATTCAATGTGAAGACTGCATGCTAAGATGACATGTTAAGTACATTTATTACTTTCCTCAAATAACTCAAGTAACTAATTACATAATTAATTAATAAAATGAATATACTTTAATAATTCCTTTAACTAAAGTAAATTCAAGAGTAGAAGGATTTTGAGGATTTCCACATGTCTAGACACATAGACCTGTGTGGAAATACTTTTCCGATGCTACCACTAACATCAAAACTCCCTCTTAGTGAGGAAGGTATTCTGCACCACTCCAAGTCTATCTCTGAAGAATAAAAACTTTCCTTTCTCCAAGGGCTTGGTCAAAGTATCTGCAACCTACTCATCTGTGGAAATATACTGAAGCTTCACTGCTCCTTTCTGGATCCTATCTTGAATGAAGTGATATTTTATCTGAATATGCTTGGACCTGTCATGGAATATTGTATTCTCAGAGAGTTTGATACAACTCTTATTATCACAGTATATCTCCGTAGGATCCAACTTTTGACCAAATAAACCTGTAAGAAATTTATGAAGCCAAATGGCTTGACAACTATCCATACTCACTACCATATACTCTGCCTCTGCTAAACTGAGTGCTACAAAAGTCTTCTTCTTGCTGAACCAAGTAATCATTGTTGATACCAAGATGAAGCAACACCTCGAGGTGATTTTTCTGTCTATTGCACTTCCTGCCCAATGTAATTCTGTATATCCCTACAACTCTACTCCATATCCTCTAAGATATCTCAATCCATACTCCATTGTACCTCTCAAGCACCCAATCACATGCTTTTCTATGATCCAATGCACGTGCCTTGGCTCTACCATGAATTGAATCAATGTGTGTTATAGCAATATTTTCCTCAACCTATGAAAATTTTCTCAGAAGGCCTTTTTCCATTTCCCTATGCAGACTTGAAGTCCCTTTTTACAAATCCCATAGCTAAGAACAATATTTTTCCACATATACATGCCCTAAAATCTATACAACATGTGTATATGTAGGTTGCACCACTACATCCTGTGTACATCAGGTTTTGTGCCCAAAATTAAAACAATGGTGTCGGGCTTCCATGTCATGTCACGATATCCATGATCCTTTACCATCCATATACTGGAAATGTTCAGACTCAACCCTTCAATTCCACTTGAAGGCTACAAATGGGCCATATCCAAGCTACGGAAAAGAGGAGAATATTTCAGCTTTGAGAGAAAAGTTACTATGGAGAAATTATCACTTCATATTGAGTCTACATCCCTTTGTCCTTTTAAGTCCAAACACATTGTTCAACCCCCAAGCTCTTCTCTATTTGATTGAGAACCTCATTGTCTCTCTTATATGAGCTTTCCTTTGGTGGATGATTGAATTGGTGGAGGCCCAGTTGGAAGGGACTTAGTTTCTCAGTTCTGAACCATGGCGACACAGAAGTTTGTAATTCATTCACTTCTGTTGATTACATTTTAATATAAATACTCTTTTCTCATCCAATGAATGTCTTGCAAATATTTGAATTGTTATTCCATGGGCATATTTGTTATGAATATTGATGGATTATGCTATTGAATGTGATAACTTTATATATTATCACCATATATTTGCATTTCTTGGTTGTTGAGGACAAGTTGCAGGTGTATTGTTTTGAGTCGAGTGCTCAATAGTGGACTTCATCGAACGTCTGGACAAGGTAGGCTCTATATCTTATCTTGTTAGCATATTTTCTTATATAAAATATCTGAGATTAGAGTTGATTTCTGCAGTCATTTCCATCTATTGTGGTTTACCCCTATCCATAGATATATTTTTCTCGTAATAGAATTGGCGACCATACTGGGGAAAGGATCTTCTTTTCGGGGTTTGGAGTATTTTTCTCCTTTGATTTCTCTCGTTTATATTGAGTTTCTTGTCTTCTGACTGCTTGACAACCTCTATTCATTTTGAGTCTGAGTTTCTTAGCCTTCTCCTTAGCCTGACAGTGTTTTAACACATATACATGGGTTTTTACCTGACAGTCGCGTACATACACGTGATGTCATTCTGCAAGAAGCGTATATATGCGTATTTCTCCTGAACACTCATGTACATCATCCTTTTTTTCTTGGTTGTTGAGTTTGATGTTTGTTGGGTAAGTTTTGATGGTTGTCGAGTCTTCTTGGGTCTCTGTTATGATTGTTAAGTGTCTGTGGAATGATAGCAAACCCTCCTTTGGTTGAATTTTTGGGCGGTTCCCTTCTCATCATCCTTTTCATTTGATTGTCCTTGCATATTGGTCTGGGTGTTTGCTTCTTGATATCCTACTTGGTTTGTCTCTATTTAGATACAGTAGAATTATTATATCAAGTTGTTGTTCAGTCCTTGCATTTTCATTCTTTTATATTGAAAATACAAAAATATTAAGAATTTTGCATTGATGGCATTTGATGTTTTAGGTCCTTATCATTTATCTTAGTACATGTATAGAAATATTGCATCTTATTCGGAATTGAAGAACTAAATTGCAAATTGCATTTTGAAAATCTTATCATTTATTGGGAATTGAAGTTAGGGCTTTGTATTTTATTTCATATTCATTTATTTTACTTGTTGAGTCATAACATCATTATTTTAATGATCACACCTTTTTAAAGTAAGCAAGGCCACTAAAATCAACGTTGATAATTTAAAATTGACTAGAAATGATTTTATTTTCTAGGGTGCAGAAACTAGCTTAGGATTTAGAGCCTTGGAATAGGATTTTGTGAGTAAACTTCTCCAAGGCTATTAAATCAACATATGTGTCTGACTAAGGGAGTGGTGAAATCCATTGTATAATTTGTGATGTCAGGAGGCTCCGCTTACACTAGAGTTAAGCACGAGGTCGCGTGAGGTTGGTTGGGGGGATATCCCCCCAATACCTTCTTAGCGTCAGATATATTTTTGGGGATCTATTTGTATATGGGGATCTTGCTAGTACCTTTACCTATGTGAGAGGAAGTTCTTTCAAGGTTTTGAGATTTGTTACCCTGCCCATATGGTAGACCTAAATTACGAATTTTTGCCTATGCATCGATTATATTGTGGTTTCTTAGTTTCTTGACATAGGTACCACATAGGTTTCTTCCAGGGGTTATTCTGCAAGTACCCTGGGTCAGATAAGGGTCAAACAACACACAACATTTATGGGGGATTACCTCTCTAGGGGAATCTGACCGACTGGTTGTTAAGCCCACGAGGGCCCTTATAACTGATTCTGATACCTCTGATCTTTTGCAGGGAGTTTGAGGCCCCTTTTGGGTGAGGCATACCTACTAGGGAGGGAGGCCCCTTTCAGCCACTTTACCATGTTTGTGTGCATATTGGCCTTTTGTTTATTTTATTTTTGTGTGCTCTTTGATTACTATTCGGCCTTAGGATTTTGTATTGTGTCATGAGTTTTCATTGCTATGGTTGGTGGAGCACTCGTGACTCCCTCAGTTAGTGCTACCTAGCCCATGGTATTTTCTCATTCCATGGGGATGAATCCTCTTTTATTTTTGAGTGATATGTCGAATCATGATACTCAACCAATAACTTGGGCCTCTAATCATTTTTCTCATGGTATTCCAGACATGTCTTTTCACTTTTCGTCCTTTGTCTCATCTCCTTATGTGAATCCTAGTTTTGGGTTTGGGGGCATGATGCCTCTTTATTATCCATTTTCATTTGGTGGGAGTCATATCCTTGAACCAACTCTTGCAGTAGGAGGTTGGAATAGTCCTTCCTATGGATTCAATCCTAGCTTCACTTTTCCAGGAGCAAGTGCTTAAATGGGCGGTCATTCTACTTATTACACTCTGTCCATCTATCCTTCTTATGCTATGTCAGTTCCTACAAACTCTTTTCCCATGGAGAACCTCCATATTTCCTCTGGTGTTTCATCCGGGGGGAGTCATTTTTATAGTATGGGCAACCCCCTTCACAAATTTCCTTCGTCTAGGGGAAACATATATCCTCACATGAGTAACCCTTGTCATGTCACTTCCTCGGTGTCGATGCCCTTACACCCCTTTATGAATCAGTATGGAGGAGGATACTATCCTTCCAGATAGGGCCATAGTGTGTACCAGAACCCTTCTTGGCCTGCAATTTCTCAAAACCAGTCTTTCTTGGAACCTTGGTATCAAATGCTACAACCAACCGTCGCCACTAGTCCAGTCACTACAAGTCATACTGGCATTATATAACCAACCTGTACTAGTCATGTTGGAGCTTGGTTAACAACCTCTGCAATTCATGTTGAATACTAGCAACCAGTCGATGCATGTCGTGTTGGGGGCACAAATGTAGTCACTGCTAGTCACACTGCACATACATCACCAACCTTTTCTAGTCATTTTGGGGATTCATCACCAACCTCTGCTAGTCATGTTGGGGGTTCATCATCAACCTCTACTAGTCATGTTGAATTTTTTTCACTAACCTATTCTAGTCATGTTGGGCATTCATCACCAACCTCTGCAAGTCATGTTGGATATTTGCTACTAGCCTCTGCAAGTCATGCTTGGAGCATGCCACCAACCATTTCAAGTCATGCTGGGGGCATTCATACAATTGAGAATCCTAGACGTGTAAGACATAATCCCAAGTTCCTTTGTATACTTTGCAAAGGATATCACCTTACTCATTTGTGCCTTGCTACTGCTATGGTACAAGAAGCGTGGTCCTTTCCTAGGGGCCATTTAGGTTATAAGTCATCTTTGGTTTCCCAGCCTTCTTTGGTTGATACAGCGGTCATGTCGATGCAATATTCGACTGACACTACTCTTATTTTTGGGGCTTATGCGTTTCTTGACCTTGTTGTCTTGCATCCTATTCAACCAACGGTCGTGTCGATGCAATATTCGACCGACATCACTCCTGTTTTTGGGGATGATGCACCTCTTGACCTCGTTCTCTCGCATCCTATTCAACCAATGGTTGAAGAAGTGGTCATTTCGATGCAATCTTCGACTGATCCCACTCTTCTATTGGAGAGTGACAAGTCTAAGGAAGTGACATTTCCTATGCAATCTTCGGTCAATCCCACTCTTCTTCTGGAGGGTGATGTGTCCTTCGACCATGTTCTTATCATTTCTAGTATTGTACCTTTTGAAGAAGGGAGCATTCTACTCTCTCCAAGTGCGCTCCCTCTATAATATCCCTAGGTAGAACCCAATTGTAATGTAAATGAAAATGTACTTAAGTTGGTGAGCTGTTTGATATCATTTTTGTATGCACCTTTCATGACATAGTGTGCGCATGTACTGCGTAGTAAAATGAGGAAGTGTGCACATTCCAGGATACTGCGTGCAACAACTTTAGTGCGCATGATTTTGAGGCCAGGGATCCTTTGGGTATATGATGTTTTTTATAGGCTGGTGAGCCAATTATTATAATCTAGGATGATTATGTTTTGAATTAGGCCAAAGGTCCTAGATGTTAAAAGCCAGTGTGCCTATTTTTGTATGTGTCTCATCATTAATATAAAATACATCGTTGCGCACAGACCGACCACGATAAAAGATTCTGGGGGACTAAACTCCACTAGTTAGGGAAAGGGTGGGGATAAAAGTTAAGGAAAAGGGGCTAAGCTAGGGAGCTTAAGCCAAAAAGGAATATTATATTAATATTTCTTAAAGTATAAAGTATGGATAATTATTTTATCCTAATTTCTAAAGATGGGGACAAGTGGGCCAAAGTAGCTCCCAACATGACAAGTGTCAAGTGGGGTACATGCATACATATTGTTTGGACTTAGTTCATTTCTCATCATTCTTTCCATTCATTCCTTCCATCATTCAGTCATCCATTTAGCCATATCAGGACCATTCACTCACACAGTCATCTATCCTCCATACTTCATGTCACCGTACCTGAACTTGTATCCATAGTCATATGTGTTTGTGTAGTTGGTTAGCTTGGCAGCTGGACTAAAGAAGCGAGTTGTCAAGCCCGTGGGATATTCAAGAGGCGGGTTGTCAGTGCCATGAGAAATTCCTCTATGAGTGGGAAAATTGTTGGGAATTGATTCCTGAAGGTGCTAAACTGCAGCTACAGGGCTCTGAGACTTCTTGTTCGGCCTATTGTTGAAGCCCAAAAAGGAAGTGGGGATGCCAAAGGACTACTGAGCAGAGAAGGGACACACTTCCTGGGGTGGGATAGGCATGCGAGGAATGAGGGGCTGTAGGTTGTTAGTTTGAGTTTGCACCTGTGATAGAGACTTTCCTATTTTCTATGAGCCATTATCCTGGTTAGGAATCCCTTTACCCAGGTGGAGTTTGGCCCCAAGTCGGGGGTGACCCACTGCTGAGAGTGATGAACAATGTGGTCTAAGGCTGGGAGGTTTGTGGAAGGTCTGCACGCAGTTGGTGATATTCTTACCAAGATAAGTATCAATTGTGTGATAAATGTACATGCTGCATTATTATTTACGTGTTTATTTTTATGGGTTTATCCTATGTGTTGTTATAACTGTCTATTTATTTATGGGTATTCCCTGTATATGCTACATTTATATGTTTATTGTCATTTCCGTATGAATCTATGTAGTTACAGATGTATTTGTTTGTTACATTTCATATATATATTTCCACAAGAGTTCTGTGTATATATGTTTTAATTACATGCAGTTCTAAAAATTTATGTGGCATAGCTCAGTTGGATGTTGGGTATGTTACAGTATGTTCTGCAAAGAGAAAGAAAGTGTTCTCTGGAGTAGCATGCCCTAGCCTAGGTGGCCGGGGACATTACAATATGGTATCAGAGCTTCAGTTTTCAACACTGAGCCTGGATGGGCCGAGAAAGTTTGAGTTGAAGAGAAATTTCACAGAGGATTTATTTCGAAGTGGCCAAATTTCAAGTCGCAGAGCATCCATGGTAAATTTAGAAACAACAACAGGGAATTGGGAAAATCCCCAATTTTTGTTGTTAAATTCATGAGAAAATGGAGAAATTCGACCAAGTGGTGAGATATTATTGGTTTAATATCCATTCTAGCAAATTCAGACCTGGAATTGGTCGAATTTGAAGTTATAGTGAAGCCATGACAGATGGAGCGAGATTAGTAAATAAAATTCTCAATTCGTGAATTGATTTTGGGAAAATTCATTCGATAAATGTCAATCCACAATGATTTATTGTTGCAGTGGTTGAACTGGTGTTATCGGGGTGAAATTGAACAAATTTCATAGTTGCAGAATGTCTATGGTAAATTGGGGAAAAAGTTAGGCAAAAGCCCCAATTTCTGCAATGGAATTCACGAGGAATTGATGCGCATAAAAATGAATGTGCGCAGGTGGGTGCACTAAAAATGCATGTTGCGCAACAAAAATCCCGTGATATGTAAAAATTGGGCATTGCGCGGAAAAATGTTGGCATGCGGGCGCGCGCTCTAAAATTTGGTGCCGCACGAAAAAATATTGGTGTGCTGGTGCGCACACTAAATTTTGGCGCCACACAGAAAAATGTTTGTGTGCGGGTGCACGTGCTAAATTTTGGTGCCACACGAAAAAATGTTGGTGTGTGGGTGCATGCACTAAATTTTGGCAAATGTTGGTGTGTGGGTGGGCGAGCTAAATTTATCCTTGTGTGGTGTGCATATTCATAATAAGGTGTGCACTGTGTGCACACACATAATAATTTCGCACGTGGTGTGCACAGTATTGGTAGAGCACAGAGGAGTTTGATTGTTGCACGCTCAATGTGGGTATATGTTATCACATGACAGTTTAATTAATGGTGCGCATGGAGTATTGGTGCACAGTGAGGGCATACTAAACTTTGGCATGGTGCAACAAGTAGATTGAAATACGTGTAGAATATCAGCGCACGATACAAAAATTGCACACAACGAGTAATAGTACAACAACCAAAACTGTGCGCGGTAGATATTGGCGCGCGACACAAAAGTAGTGCGTGCAAGTTATTGACACGATAGAGAAGTGATGTACAGTGGTTATATGTATGCGAAGCATGAATTACCTTGTGGTGTCTCTGTGCATGCTAAATATGGGCATACAGGTTGAAATTTGTGCGCGCAAAGTCGTTTGGAGGGTGAACAACAACAAAAATCTAGTGATTTTCTGCGACATTTTATACCGTTTGAACATCATCTTTTTGCAGCGCGATTTTGAGGCCCTTAAGAGCGTTTTTAGCTACTCAAAAAACACAAGAACAAATTGTACCAAGGTACACTCTATCTCTATAGCCAAAATAAAAGAGCTTGGAGAGATCTTTCTAATGGTGTAAATCGTTCGTCAAACAGAGCTTTTATGAGAAAGTTACAACACAAATAATAGAGGGTAAATTTTAAGACCCATCTATCTTCAAAGAGCCATAAATGTCTACTCCAGAATCAGATTGAGGCACTGGAGTGGTCAATGGAAAGATATTGAACCATAGAATACAGTCCCCAAGATCAATTAAATTTCTGGAAATGCTAAAAATGTTTAATATGGCAAAGAAGGTACCTGTAGCATTCCAAACCAAAAACACGAATTGGCCTAGAACTTCAGCAGGTTGTAACTAGCAGCTCGGAACCCAGAAAAAAAGTGAATCTTGCATAGAGTTTCCATAATATGTATATGAAGAAACCCAATTGAGCTCCTACGAAAACTGCAATGGAGTAGGTGCAAAAATGCATTATTACAGTGCAGAGTTGCACTAAGTTGAAGTGTGAACATAAAAATTAATGGGAAATTTTCAAATAACCATAACTTTATGCTCAAGACTCAGAATTGAGCATGGGAGCAGGTGTTGGAAAGGTGTTGGCCAGTAGAATATAAAAATTCACCCATAAAATTGATCTGGGAATTCAATTTTCTAGGAAATCAGAAGAAATAATTCTGATATATTATTGAACTAGAATGGTTCATACTTTTCCATAAAATTGTTGAGTCAATTAGCCTAACAAATTTTGTTGGTTGCACATTCTTGCAGAGTTAAAAAATTTTAGTTCTTAACAGGTGATAAGGTTGAAGTTTATTTAAAAAAAATCAAAGGTACTCAGAGAAAGAGTGCTATGAAAAAAATATTTCATAAGATGATCAAAATCCAAGACCCCAAAATGTCAAGGTATGAATCTAAGTGCAGCCATAAAGTCTTGGGAATCCACTACAGGAAGTCCTCTCATGTTAGTCAAGTATTAAATGGAATATGGGAATAGGAATAGATCATGTAGTGAATGAATTAGTGAACACTCCCAAAGAAGCCAATATATAGATTAAGCAATGCATTGGAGTTAGATCTATTATAAAAGGAATTGACTATCAGAATGATAGTAATCGGATAAAGAAAGAGGCTTAATGAATATATGGATAAAGAGTGCATCATATCCAGGGATTAGTTATGCAATTATAGAGTAGTGCTTCCCTTATGGTTATCAAAGTGCACGGTAGAAGCATGGTATGAAGGGAATCAATATGGCATGATAGAAGTGGATTGTGCAAGGCAGGTTGGAATTAGATTAGTCAAGACAGGGGAAAGTAATATCCAGCAAGAAAACCCAAGTACTGATATGATCAAATAAGGAAGGGATAAATCAAGTACCTCAAGAAGGAAGTTGGTGTTAACTATCCAAGGTTACTCTGAAATCATGACTGGAAATATAATTGGGACATGTAGGAGTTGGATCAGAGGAATCTAAATAATAGTGGAATGCTGAAAATTAATACCAGCATAATATGTAGTTTCAAGTCCATGAACATGCTAGGATAATGGAAGAAGAATTCATGGGGTAGATATCAAGAAAATGGGAATGTAGGAAAACACTCCAAGAGGGAAAGCATAATTAATAGAGGCTTTTTGATGCATTCCAAAGGTATTGAAGATATTTCCATGATAGCATGGAGATGTCAAAGCCAAGAAAGACTTAAAAGTGAAATGAATCTCTGTAGAGAGTCAATAAAGAACCATGAAGAGTAAAATGTTTCTATGCATGGTTTTGAATGCAAAAGAGATGGGCCTGAGAAGAATCCATCTCAAATGGCATAGAGCCATGAGTGACATTCCCACGGGGTGGAAGTATCACTTGAAATTATGATGGTAAATTAAAAGCAGTATTAAGTGCTTTAATTAATTTTATGCAGCTAGAGAAGGAGGCATATGTGCATCCTTACAGTATGATATGATATTGTGTATGCAAGTCAAGTTTGAGGCTAGTTGGCAAGGAGAAGAGAAAAATGCAAGAAAACTCAAATACTAAAGTATTCAGTCCAGAAAGAGCTGAAGTAGTTCAGTCCAAAAAATAAATGGATGTTGAAGATCCAAAGTCTATAAGACAGCATGATGGGAATTATAATTCATCCAAGTATGAGTTGGGATAGATGGATCCAAGAAGTAAGTAAAAGTTGAAGGTTAATATCAATTTAGTATTTGGATGGAAGAGAAAAGGCATACAAGAGTGATTTGGCTAGATAGTGCTTAGATAAGAAATAATCATGCATAGTGGTTACAGTGAAGAGCACATGAAGATTCAGGAATCCAAAAGAATTGAAGATTTCTAGGATAAACAAGGAAAGGTGATACAGTGAGAAAGAATTTGCTGCAATTACTGTAGCAGCAAGTATTTTATGGCTTGTTGGGACAACCATAAAGTGAGAATGCTTGCATGTTTGCAAGTGTTGCTAATAATGTTCCTACATATGAAAGGACACAACAAAAGGCTGGAATGTTGATTATAAGACCGATAAAGAGGCATGAGAACTTCTACTGTCATCAGCTAATCATGTAGTATTAAATTCGTTTAATGGAAGCCATGTAGGTAAGTATTTCTATTTTGGGAATTATGTTGCATAATTGCCAAAGGGAAATCCAGGTAAGAGTTTCCCCAAATTGAATTTTATAATACGTTGTATGGTATTGTTTAGGTGCACTGACAAGATTAAGTTACCACTATGTGTGGTAAAGGCTAGAGGCATGTTATAGTTATCAAAGATTTTAGCTTTTTGAATGCACACACTGACATAGTAGCAGGTCATGTTAATTTGGTTATGAGGCAATAACCAAAGAAAATAAAAGATAAGAACTTGTTATAGGAATGATGCTAATAAAACTAGTCATGTATGAGACCAAGACATGGTTGGATATGGCAAAGTATGGTTATAGAAAAGTTATGTGCCACACAAATACCTAATGAGCTTCTTAACTTTAAATAAAACTTGGACTGCAACCTTTTTGCTAACACTAATAAACACCGCAGAATTGTATTCTTGGTGTAGTGTTCAGGTCGAAAAGGAAGGCATCCAAGTAATTGTGACGACAATGGGAAGTGTGTGGAGATGTGTCAAGACATTGGCCAGATTTCCAATTTATGGATGGTGAGGTACATGAATTAGATAAAGATCATTCTGAAAATCAATGCAAAGGTGCATTGAATAAGTAGGCATTGAGAGTTTCACTCGTGCCTAGTAAGTGGTAGAGTTTCACTCATACATGATGGAATTGTATACTTAAATGCAATTCGATGAATTCATTTTGTGAGTGCATGTATATATGTTTTTGCATGGAAAAAATTATACTGATGGATGAAATGTTGATAACTCATGAAGTTGAGAACATTTCAGGAACTGTTAAACATTACAACAGGAAGTTGCAAGTCAGGTAGTCACAAGAATAGTGACTATAGAAAATTTCATGTTAAGAAAATTGAAGAAATGAACTTACTGTTATTAATTAAGAACATGCATATGCATAGAATGATGAGTCATTCTATTTGGTTAAATTGTTTGGTAATTGTGATTGAATTGCTGGTGCATGCAATTCTAATATCATTTCATAAGGTGTTGTACATGTTGAATTATGATGTACATAAAATACTGACAATCTGTTGGTTGTATACAATATATAATCATTGCAGGAAAAATGGTATTTAGCATGGTGCTTGCTGAAATGCATAAGGAAAACTACATTCTATTATTCCAACAACAATGAAAAATTATGAAATAGAATTTCATATTTTGGGAAAAGTCAAATTTCATGATAACTGCATGTGTATGATGCAGATGAGATGATAATGATAAAAGTTGAAACTCTTGGAGCCATAGTGCTCCGAGACTTCCTGTCCGGCCTGTGTTGGAGCCCTCGAAGGGAAGTTGATCAACTGATGAAATGTTGGACAATGAAGGTGCATACTACCTTGGGTTGTACAAGCATGTGGGGAAGAGAGACCGTTGGTTGGAGTGCTACTGAGGTTTGGTACCTTGGACTAGACTATGTTGATATTGATTGTGGGTCATGGTTATCTTGGGAACCCATTTCCCTGATGGAGTCGTAGCCCATGCTCAGGAGTGGTACGCTGCTGAGATTTTATCAGCAGTGAGATATAAGGTTGGATGGAACCTCGTGGATCTAAAGCCAGTTGTTGCTTCAATGGGGTTTAAATGAAGCATGTAATAAGGAACAATGAGTTGAATTAGTTCCTAAATCAACTCTATGGAATAGAGCAATTGAATTCCAGTTGCAGTATGAGTACCGGAATTGGTGCTGGAAAGTAGAGCACCAGATGGATAACAAGGTTTCAATAGATAAAGCTTGGATATTTTAAATAATTTGAATGGTACATGGTATATAATGCACTGAGGACAGTGCATAAATAAGGGGAGGGGATTGTACTATCCCTAGGCCGAAACCAATTGTCATGTAAATGAAAATGTACTTAAGTTGGTGAGTTGTTTGATATCATTTTTGTATGCACCTTTCATGGCATATTGCGCGCATGTACTGCGCAGTAAAATGAGGAAGTGTGCACATTCCAGGATACTGTGCGGAACAACTTTAGTGCACGCGATTTTGAGGCCAGGGATCCTTTGGGTATATGATGTGTTTTATAGGCTGGTGAGCCAATTATTGTAAGCTAGGATGATTATGTTTTGAATTAGGCCAGAGAGCCTAGATGTTAAAGTCCAGTGCGCTTATTTTTGTATACGTCTCATCATTAATATAAAATACATTGTTTCACGTAGACCGACCACGATAAAAGAGTATGGGGGACTAAACTCCACTAGTTAGGGAAAGGGTGGGGCTAAAATTTAAGGAAACGGGGCTAAGCTAGGTAGCTTAAGCCAAAAAAGAATATTATATTAATATTTCTTAAAGTATAAAGTATGGATAATTATTTTATCCTAAGTTCTAAAGTTGGTGACAAGTGGGCCAAAGTAGCTCCCAACATGACAAGTGTCAAGTGGGGTACATGCATACATATTGTTTGGACTTAGTTCATTTCTCATCGTTCTTTCCATTCATTCCTTCCATCATTCAGTCATCCATTCAGCCATATCAGGACCATTCACTCACACAGTTAGCTATCCTTGATCTAGGTGGATATCAGTGGCCACCCACCTTTTCCAAATGGCTCAAAACAGTTATCTGGCAATTTTGGAAATTTACTATTTTTAGCAGGTTTTAACTTCCGGGGCCATTTTGAGGGCCTAAATGAAGGTTTTTCTAGATAGAGGTTCTCAAAGATAGTCAAAGGCATGATTGAGGCTCCAAAATGAATCTCCTCGATGATATCTTTCCAACGAGCTATCACACACCTAAAACGAAGATCGTATGCAAAAGTTATGACCCCGAGAATTTGATGTACTCACTTACACAAACGGGACCCACATGACTTTTGGCGCTTGATCTCCTAGGGTTAGGTTTTTGGATGTCTAGGGTTTTCAATATTCCTTCTTATTGTAAAAATGCCTTCAGAGCCTCATTGTAATCATCTTCTTGCAAATGCGAGTAGCCGTCACATCTCTTCTCAGAGATAAGTTGCCACCATTCTAGCGAGTCTTTCACTCTGTATTTTTACAGTCTCTATACATTTATTTCATGAATAGAAATTGTGTATTACTGTATCTATGTGTTTATGGTTGCATCTCTGATACATTTCTGTTATATTATTTAATATCTGCGATATCTCTATGCATTTATTTATTATATCTCCAATCTCATTTCGTGCCGAAAATAATCCGGATCAGTGGTATCAGAGTAGGCTGCTCTTGATCGTTTTTTCAGTGCATTTCCCTGACAAGGTCTGAGTATAGAAAGTTGGGTCTCGAGCTTGTCTCTCTTGAAGACAATCGCTCTCGAACACCCAAGAAACCCTCAATGGCGGAAGAAAATAAAAACGACGGAGCAAACGATCCTATTAATCTGTTGCTTGAGCAAGCTCTCACGTGACAAAGGGACGAAATGATGGAGAATTTTGCGCACATCCTTAAACGCCTGTCGATAGCATCAGGTGAATCTTCATCAAGCAGCCACTTTGGAGGCACCTCTCCTTTCAAGGTACAAGTTAATTTTGATATTCCTGTGTTTGAAGGACAGATAGATGCAGAAGCCCTAGAAAAATGGTTAACTCTGCTAGAAGGTTATTTCTCTGTTCACAATTTTTTTGACAAAGAAAAGATCACCTTTGCACTCCTTAAAGCTCTCCCTCATGTCAAACATTGGTGGGAAACTTACTGGGAGCAAAGTTCCGCAGAGGAGTCTGGAATATATGGGGCCAATCCCTCTTGGGATTTTTTTGTGGATGCGGTAAAAGAACAGTATTACCCTATTGGCAACCATGAGGACCAGTACATGAGATGGACCACACTGCGCCAAGAGAGGGGCCAAGCAGTTCCGGAGTTCACCAATACCTTTCATACCTTACATACCAAGCTGGGTGTCAAAGACTCTGAACAACATTTGGTTCTGAAATATCGTGGGGCTCTGCACAAATACATCCAAACTGAAATGGATTTTCTGGACATCTCATCACTCGATGCTGCCTATTGATATGCTGTTAAAATTGAGTAGAAAATTTAAGCACCAGAACAAGCGGGATTTTGGTTCTGCAAATCCACAACAACCAAAGTATGACAAAGACATCCCTAACAAACAGTCTCCTGAAAACCAGTCCAAACCACATGAAAAGAAGGGTCACGGGAAGACAAAGAAGGACACTGAAAAATGGTGCGATTTCCACAAAATCCCCTGGCACAACACCGATGAATGTCACTCAAAATAGTTATTGGTGGCTGAGATCAAAGAAAAGGAGCTGAACCTTGATTCAGAATCTGATTCTGAAAATACTAGTAAAGGACAGATCATTTACGCAGATCCCACTGCTATTGTCGCGATCGCAACAATTCAACTAGAAGAACCAACAGATCCTGAAGAGGGGGAGCTTCTTTTTCATTCACATATGTGGGTGAAGGGGACCCCGCTGCATTTTATTGTTGATAGCGGAAGCCAGAAGAACCTCATCTTAGCAAAGGTCGTCAAACAGTTGGGATTGTCGACAGCACCACACCCGCATCCATACAACATCGGGTGGCTTCTCCAAGGACGAGATCTTCGTGTCAGCCAGCAATGTCGATTATCATATGGCATCCAACCCTTCAAGGATGAGGTATTATGTGATGTTGCCCCACTGGATGTCTGTGATGTTCTATTGGGCCAGCCATATATGTGGAAGCGCCATGCTGTTTATGAGTCTCAACCCCGCAGTGTCATTATTACTTTGGGGGGTCATCTCTATAGAATACCAGAGGTGGTTCCGACTACTGTTCCACCAAAAAAGTGCTGCAAGGTAGTATCTCATACTACAAAATTCAGCTTCTTCACAATCTGTTCAAAAGGGGAACAGAAGGACATTGGAACCACTACAACCTTGCCCCAAGCACCTTCTATTCAACAGAAGCAGGTCGACAAGGTTGCAAAAAAGTGCAAAGATTCCTTCTGCACACCGTCCTCTCATGTAGCCTGAATTTTTGAACAGCCTCAGCCTCAACAAGTTCATGACAAACTTCCACAAATTGAGCAGCGCGACGTCTCCAGCAAGGCAGGCAGCTCACCAAGATGTAGATTCAAAAAACGCTTTTCCCTCTCCCCTGGAAACTCAACACAATGGATACCATTACTTCCTAAGGAGGGAGGATTGATCCAGGTGGATATCGCTGGCCACCCACCTTTTCCAAATGGCTCAAAACAATTATCTGGCAATTTTGGCAATTTACTATTTTTAGCAGGTTTTAACTTCTGGGGCCATTTTGAGGGCCTAAATGAAGGTTTTTTGAGATCTAGGTTCTCAATGATAGTTGAAGGCATGATTGAGGCCCAAAATGAATCTCCTCGATGATACCTTTCCAACGAGCTATCACACACCTAAAACGGAGATCGTATGCAAAAGTTATGACCCTGAGAAGTTGATGTACTCACTTACACAAACGGGGCCCACATGACTTTTGGCGCTTCATCTCCTAGGGTTAGGTTTTTGGATGTCTAGGGTTTTTGATATTCCTTCTTATTGTAAAAAGGCCTTCAGAGCCTCATTGTAATCATCTTCTTGTGAATGCGAGTAGCTGTCACATCTCTTCTCAGAGATAAGCTGCCACCATTCTAGCGAGTCTTTCACTCTGTATTTTTACAGTCTCCATACATTTATTTCATGAATAGAAATAGTGTATTATTGTATCTCTATGTTTATGGTTTCATCTATGATACATTTCTGTTATATTATTTAATATCTGCGATATCTCTGTGCATTTCTTTATTATATCTCCAATCTCATTTCGTGTCGAAAATAATCCGGATCAGTGGTATCAGAGCAGGCTTCTCTTGATCGTTTTTTCAGTGCATGTCCCCGACGAGGTCCGAGTATAGAAAGTTGGGTCTCGAGATTATGTCTCTTGAAGAAAATCACTCTCGCACACCCAAGAAACCCTCAATGGCGGAAGAAAAGAAAAACGACGGAGTAGACGATCCTATTAATCTGTTGCTTGAGCAAGCTCTCACGCGACAAAGGGACGAAATGATGGAGAATTTTGCCCACATCCTTAAACGCCTACCGATAGCATCAGGCGCATCTTCATCAAGCGGCCACTTTGGAGGCACCTCACCTTTCAAGGTACAAGTTAATTTTGATATTCCTGTATTTGAAGGACAGATAGATGCAGAAGCTCTAGAAAAATGGTTAACTCTGCTAGAAGGTTATTTCTCTGTTCACAATTTTTCTGACAAAGAAAAGACCTTTGCACTCCTTAAAGCTATGCCTCATGTCAAACATTGGTGGGAAAATTACTGGGAGAAAATTTCCGCAGAGGATTCTGGAATATATGGGGCTGATCCCACTTGGGATTTTTTTGTGGATGCGGTTAAAGAACAGTATCACCCTGTTGGAAACTATGAGGACCAATACATGAGATGGACCACACTGTGGCAAGAGAGGGGCCAAGAAGTTATGGAGTTCACCAATACCTTTCATACCTTATGCACCAAGCTGGGTGTCAAAGACTCTGAATGACATTTGGTTCTGAAATATCGTGGGGCTCTGCACAGATACATCCAAACTGAAATGGATTTTCTAGACATCTCATCACTCGGTGCTGCATATCAATATGCTGTTAAAATCGAGCAAACATTTAAGCACCAGAACAAGTGAGATTTTGGTTCTGCAAATCCACAACAACCAAAGTATGACAAAGACATCCCTAACAAACAGTCTCCTGAAAACCAGTGCAAACCACATGAAAAGAAGGGTCACGAGAAGACAAAGAAGGACACCAGAAAATGGTGCGATTTCCACAAAATCCCTTGGCACAACACCAATGAATGTTGCTCAAAATAGTTATTGGTGGCCGATATCAAAGAAAATGAGGCGAACCCTGATTTAGAATCTGATTATGAAAATACTGGTAAAGGACAGATCATTGACATAGACCCCACTGCTATTGTCGTGACCGCAACAATTCAACCAGAAGAACCAACAGATCTTGAAGAGGGGGAGCACCTTTTTCATTCACAGATGTGGGTGAATGGGACCCCACTGCATTTTATTGTTGATAGCGGAATCCAGAAGAACCTCATCTCAGCAGAGGTCGTCAAACAGTTGGGATTGTCGACAACACCACACCCGCAGCCATACAACATCGGGTGGCTTCACCAAGGACGAGATCTTCGTGTCAGCCAGCAATGTCAATTGTTATATGGCATCCAACCCTTCAAGGATGAGGTATTATGTGATGTTTCCCCACTGGATGTCTATGATGTTCTCTTGGGCCAGCCATATATGTGGAAGCGCCATGCTGTTTATGAGACTCAACCCCGCAGTGTCATTGTTACTTTGGGGGGTCATCTCTATAGAATACCAGAGGTGGTTTCGACTACTGTTCCACCAAAAAAGTGCCGCAAGGTAGTATCTCATACTGCAAAATTCAGCTTCTTCACAAATTGTTCAAAAGGGGAACATAAGGACATTGGAACCACTACAAACTTGCCCCAAGCACCTTCTATTCAATAGAAGCAGGTCGACAAGGTTGCAGCAAAGCGCAAATATTCCTTCTTCACACCGTCCTCTCATGTAGCTCGACTTTTTGAACATCCTCAGCCTCAACAGGTTCATGATAAACTTCCACAAACTGAGCAGCGCGACGTCTCCAGCAAGGCAGGCATCTCACCAAGATACAGATTCAACAAACGCTTTTCCCTCTCCCTTGGAAACTCAATGCAATGGAGACCACTGCTTCCTAAGGAGGTAGGATTGATCCAGGTGGATATCGCTGGCCACCCACCTTTTCCAAATGGCTCAAAACAGTTATCTAGCAATTTTGGAAATTTACTATTTTTAGCAGGTTTTAACTTTCGGGGCCATTTTGAGGGCCTAAATGAAGGTTTTTATAGATATAGGTTCTCAATGATATCTAAAGGCATTATTGAGGCCCCAAAATGAATCTCCTCAACTATACCTTTCCAACAAGCTATCACACACCTAAAACAGAGATCGTATGCAAAAGTTACGACCCTGAGAAGTTGATGTACTCACTTACCCAAACGGGGCCCACATGACTTTTGGCACTTCATCTCCTAGGGTTAGGTTTTTGGATGTCTACGGTTTTCAATATTCCTGCTTATTGTAAAAAGGCCTTCAAAGCCTCATTGTAATCATCTTCTTGCGAATGCGATTAGCCGTCACATCTCTTCTCAGAGATAAGCTGCCACCATTCTAGCGAGTCTTTCACTTTGTATTTTTACAGTCTCTATAAATTTATTTCATGAATAGAAATCTTGTATTACTGTATCTCTGTGTTAATGGTTGCATCTCTGATACATTTCTGTGATATTATTTAATATCTGTGATATCTTTGTGCATTTCTTTATTATATCTCCAATCTCATTTCGTGTCGAAAATAATCCGGATCAATCCTCCATACTTCATGTCACTGTACCTGAACCTGTATCCATAGCCATACGTGTTTGTGTAGCTGGTTAGTTTGGGAGATGGACTGAAGAAGCGGGTTGTCAGGCCCATGGGATATTGAAGAGGTAGGTTGTCAGGCCCATGAGAAATTCCTCTCTGAGTGAAAAAATTGTTGGGAATTGATTCCTGAAGGTGCTAAACTGCAGCTACAGGGCTCTGAGACTTCCTGTCTGGCTTGTTGTTGAAGCCCAGAAAGGAAGTGGGGCAGCCGAAGGAATGTTAAGCAGAGAAGGGACACACTTCCTGGGGTGGTCCAGAGATGTGGGGAATGAGGGACTGTAGGTTGTTAGTTTGAGTTGGCACCTATGATAGAGTCTTTCCTATTGTCTATGAGCCATTAGCCTGGTTAGGAATCCCTTTACCCCGGTGGAGTTTAGTCCCAGCTTATGGGCGACCCACTGTTGAGAGTGATGAGCTGCATGGTCTAAGGCTAGGAGGTTCATGGAAGGTCTGCAAGCAGTTGGTGATATTCTTACCAAGATACGTATCAATTGTGTGATAAATTTACATGCTGCATTATTATTTGTGTGTTTATTTTTATGGGTTTATCCTATGTGTGGTTATAACTGTTTGTATATTTATGGGTATTTCCTGTATATGTTGCATGTATATGTTTATTGTCATTTCCATATGAATCTATGTAGTTACATATGTATTTGTCTATTACATTTTATATATATTTTTCCGTAAGAGTTCTGTGTGTATATGTTTTAATTACATGCAATTCGAAAAATTTATGTGGCATAACTTAGTTGGACGCTGGGTATGTTATTGTATGTTCCGTAGAGAGAAAGAAAGAATTCTCTAGAGTAGCATGACCCGGCCTGGGTGGTCGAGTATGTTACACCCTCCAATTACTAGGGTGGTTTCCTTTAATTGGAATGATCTTTTAGAACCTCGACTTCCTTCGTGTACACCCTTCCAGATAAGGGGAATTCTTCGATATATTGTAGATAAGGTAACCTCTGCAAGTATTTTGTCCTCCTTGAATTAGAAATCTTTGGGTTTTGCCAAGCTTGTGTCAGCTATCTGTGAGTTGTTGACTTTCGATAGAAGCCTTGGACAGGAGACTTAGCCTCCCCCATCATATGATGCTTAGAACAACATCCCTGAGTTTTGTTTAAGCTCTTTTCTGACTCTCTCAAAGAGAGAAAATATTGTCGAGTGAACTTGTCTCTTTCACACTCATTAATTGGATCTAAAAGGACGTCTATTTGGTGTAAGTTTAACCCTTTTTCAGACCAAGTAAACTAATTTCGAAAAATGAATACTCTAGTCACTAGTGGCTAGAAGAGTTCTCCTGGGTATTTTTTTATACGTTTTCGAGCCGAAGGGACTAAATTTACGAAAAATGACATTTTTTGACGTTAAGTTGTAATTGCATTCCATTATCTTTCTTGCAGTATTGAGCCTATTTTCGAGTATCTCTTTTGCATTATAAGCCTTTCACCTTAGCAGTTTGCATCATTAGACAAGCAAAGCCTTTTTTATATCCTTTGTAGCTTGACACCCTATACCAAAGAGGAAACATTCCACCGAGTGTCCATATCCCGCATGCACCTCCTTGCATTGAGCATAGGTATGTTCCACTTCTGGAACTAGATTTCTTTCTTGCGACACTTTTTTCCTCCTCTATATCATAACATTCATTTGACTATGAAAAAATGAAAAAATATGGGTGGGAAAAGAGTATTATCTTCTATTGGCAGCAGTTGTGTCGCCTTTGAACAAAGCACAATTTTTTGAGTCCAAATGTCATCAAAATTTTGGATTTATCATGACCTTAGGAAGCTAAGATCATTACTGAGAGTTTACTCCCCTAACTGGTTACTCTTCCAGTCCATATGGAGAGTTTTGATTGGTGCCTGCTGCATCACAAAGTTTTATCATTGAGTCTATGTTTCCATAGTCTTCCATATGTCTCATGCTCTTGTTCAAAGGATGTCTATCAACCTGTGTCAGACACTCCTCAGAACTCTTGACTTTGCATGTCAGACATACCCTCAGAGTGTCTCAAAATTACATGAATCTGTAGTCCTATTGTGCACTCTAGTCCTACTTTCATCATTGGTAGGTAACCTTGAACCCGACAGTCGAAATTTCATCATTGGTCATTGACTGGGGAGTTTCCTTTCTGTTCGACGACAAGAAATCTATTCACGCATTGGGATTCATGTAGTGTCTTGGATTCCATTAGTCTTATTGGTGGTTTCCTTTTCTTTGTCATCTGTAACATCCCCAACCACCCATGCCAGGCCATGATACACCAAAGAACACTTTCGTTCTCTCTGCAGAACATACTGTAACATACCCAAAATCCAACTGAACTATGCCACATAAATTTTTCGAACTGCATGCAATTAAAATATATAAACACAGAACTCTTGCGGAACATTATATATAAAAAATAAACAGGAAAACACAGTTCGTAAATGCATGGATTCATACTAAAATAATAGAAAACATATACATGCAACATATACAAGCAATACGCACAAATATAACGACAATTATAACCACACATAAGATAAACTCACAAAAATAAACATGTAAATAAAATGCAACATGTACATTTATCACACAGTTGACACTTATCTTAGTAATAATATCACCAAATACATTTAGACCTTCCATGAACCTCCCATCCTTAGACCACACTACTCATCACTCTTAGCAATGGGTCACCCCTGAGCTGGGACTAAACTCCACCCGGGTAAAGGGATTCCTAACCAGGATAATGGTTCATATACAACAAGAAAGAATTTGTCACAAGTTCCAAATCAACTAATAGCCTACATTCCCTCATTCCCCACATGCCTATCCCACCCCAGGAAGTGTGCCCCTTCTATGCTCAACAGTGCTTCAGTTTCCCTAGTTCCTTTCCGAGCTTCAGCAACAAGCCAGACAGGAAGTCTCAGAGCATTGTAGCTATAGTTCAACACCTTCAGGAAATCAATTCCCAGCAATTCTCTCACCCAGAGAGAAATGGCTCACGGGCCAGACAACCCACCTCTTCAATATCACTCGGGCCTAACGACCTGCTTCTTTAGTCCAACTCCCAAGCTAACCAGCTACACAAACAGGTATGGCTATGGACACAGGTTCAGGTACAATCATAAAGGTATGAAGGATAGCTCATTGAGTGTGTGAATGATGATGGAGTGCTTGACTGGGTGACCGAATGATGGAAGGAATGAATGCGAAAATGAACTAAGGCCCAACAATATGTATGCATTTCCCCAACTTGACACTTTTTATGTTGGGAACTACTTTGGCCCACTTGTCCCCATCTTTAAAACTTAGGATAAAATAATTATCCATACTTTATACTTTAAGAAATATTAATATAATATTCCTTTTTGCCTTAAGCTTCCTATCTTAGCCCCTTTTCCTTAACTTTTAGCCCCCACCCTTTCCCTAACTAGTGGAGTTTAGTCCCCCATACTCTTTTATCATGGTTGGTCTGCACACAACGATGTATTTTATATTAATGATGAGACATATACAAAAATAGGCACGCTGGCCTTTAACATCTAGGCTCTCTGGCCTAATTCAAAACATAAGCATCCCAGCTTATAATAAATGGCTCACCAACCTATAAAACACATCATATATACAAAGGCTCCCTGGCCTCAAAATTGCGCACACTTAAGTTGTTGGGCGCGGTATCCTGGAATATGCACACTTCATCATTTTACTGCGCAGTACATGCGCACACTGTGCCATGAAAGGTGCACACAAAAATGATATCCAACAACTCACCAGCATAAGTACATTTTCATTTACATTTATAATTGGGTTCTGCTGAGGGATATTACAATCCCCACCCCTTATTTATGCACTGTCCTCAGTGGATCATGTACACATATACAACAAAATTTTCAAAAATACTAAAAAATATGCGAGTATTCTTCCTACATTGCATCCTCATGATCCCAAGTAGCGTCCTCAGGACCGTACCAAATCCATTGGACCTTTACAAGCCCTATGGCTTGATTCCGGAGCTGTTTGACTTTCCAGTCCAGAATGCATACTGGTTGCACTTGGAAAGAGCCTTCTTGCTCCACCTGAATCACATTCCAATCAATAACATGATTAGCATCAGGTATATATTTCTTTAGAAATGATACAAGGAATACATTATGAACAGACATAGATGCAGGCAATGCAATCATATAAGCTACTAGACCAATCCTCTCTAGGATTTCAAATGGCCCACAATAGCGAGCTACCAACTTTGAACAATTTCCTAATTTCAGGGAACTTTTGTTGGCTTTCACTTTCAAAAATACATGGTCTCCCACTTTAAATTCCCTGTGAGTTCTGCCCTTATCAACATAGCTTTTCTTCCTGTCTTGGGCAACCTTTAAATTTTTCTTTATTATTATCATTTTCTCCTCCATTTCCTTGAGAAAATCTGGCCCAACCACTGCTCTATCTGCTGGGTTATCCCAACTTATTGGTGTGTTTCACTTTCTTCCATAAAGTGCCTCAAATGGGCTCATATTTAGAGATGTTTGGTACCCATTGTTATAAGAAAACTCTACCAAGTGTATGTAGTCTTCCCATTTTGATGGCTTATCCATCACATACATTCTCAACATATCCTCAATCACTTGATTCACCCTCTCTGTTTTCCCATCTGATTCTGGATGATAAGTTGTGCTAAAATTCAAATTTGTTCCAAATCCATTAAATAATCCTTTCCAAAAATTTTAGGTAAATTTTGGATCTCTTTCAAACACAATTTTCTTGGGTATGCCATGTAATCTACCAATTTCTTTCATATAAACATCAACTATGTTGACTGCCTTGTGAGTGAGCTTAACTGGAATAAAATGGGAAGCCTTAGTAAGCTTATCCACCACTACTATCATAGAATCATGTTGATTGTTTGTTCTGGGCAGTTTGGTGATGAAATCCATGGTTACCACTTCACACTTCCACTCAGGAATGGGTAATGGCTGTAGCAAACCAGCTGGGTGGCTATGCTCAACCTTTACCTTTTGACATTCCAAACATTTGGAAATAAAATAAGAAACCACTTTCTTCATGCCTGGCCAATAATATTGGATTTTGACAGCTGCAATAGTTTTTTGATAACCTGGGTGCCCAACATAAGGTACATTATGCATTTATCCTAATATCATATTTTTCAATTCCTGGGAATTTGGTACATAAATTCTTCCCATGTACATGAGAATTTCATCATTATCTAGCTTGTATTCTTCAATTTTATGTTGCAAATTACCTTGCTGTAATTTTTCCACGAATTCCTTGTATTGTAAATCCAAATTTGCAGCCTCTATAATTCTATGTTTCAAATCTGATTGGTACATGCTAATGGTTGTAGCATGTATCCCATGCACTCTTCTGCTGAGTGCATCGACCACTTTGTTCTCTTTCCCCTTGATATGCTTTATATCAAAGTCATATTCACCGAGAAATTCTAACCATCTGCTTTGCCTAGCATTTAAAGTTGGTTGATCAAATAAATATTTCAGACCATTATGGTTTGTCCTCAGTTCAAACCTTTTTCCCATGAGGTAGTGTCTCTATTTCCTCAAGCCATGCACTATGGTTTCCAACTCCGAATCATGAGTGGCATAGTGTCTTTCTTGCTCCTTCAACTTTCTTGATTCATAACATATAACAAACCCATTTTGATTGAGGACTCCACCAAGTCATTCCTTACATGCATCTATTCATATAATGAAGTCATCATTTGGGTCTGCAATACTTATCATTGGAGCACTTGTTAATAACTGTTTCAAGTGTTGGAAACTCTTTTCACAATCCAATGTCCACTGAAACTTCACACCCTTGTTTTGTAAGGAAGTGATTGGGTGTGCAATCTTTGAGAATCCTTCAATAAATCTCATATAGTAGCCTGGAAGGCCCATGAATGATCTGACCTCTATCACGTTCTTTGGCACTGACCATTCTCTAATGGATTCTATATTCTCAGGATCCACTGCTATCCCATCCTTTGAGATGATATGTCCCAAATAATGAATTTGCTTCTGATAAAATGAGCACTTTCTCAACTTGGCATACAAATGATGCTCCCTTAATACTTGCAACACCATTCTCAAATGATTCTCATGCTCTTCTTATGACTTAGAATATATAAGAATGTCATCTAAAAATACAACGAAAAACTTGTCTAAATATTCTCAGAAAACACCATTCATTAAGCACATGAAAACATGGGTGCATTTGGAAACCCAAATGGCACCACTGTGAACTCATAATGACCATACATTGTACTAAAGGTGGTCTTGCTAATATCTTCCTCTTTAATCCTTACCTGATGGTATCCTGACCTGAGATCTATCTTTGAAAATATCTTTGCATCTTTCAATTGATCAAAGAGATCATCAATCCTTTATTGACTAAGGTTGGTTATCATTGATGTCAACCCTTGAAGAAAGACCCGTAGCACAAAGGTGTGGGTAATTGACCCAATAGTGTTTGATGTAAATATGACTCATTATTTTTTTTTCATGGTTGATAAGAAGTAAATATGGATGAACTCCAAAGTGGTCCCCTTATGGTGAAAGACCTCACGGGAAGACGCTTTGTGGAATAAGAGAACCCATGTTTAATTGTGGAATAATGAGATGAAGTAAAGTTAATTTGTCAAGTAAAATATCCTATATGGATAGTTCTTTTCATGTCATTTCCGGTGGTATGTGGAACGTCACATAATTCCTCACGGTTAGAGAGTTATGGCCATGAGAAGTTGGAGACCCCAGGTTTGGGTAATGGACCCAAGTTTGTTTGATGGGTAACAATATGAGTGATGATATATTTTTATATAATACTATTCTATATGGATATTACATTTCATGCCATTTCTGGTGGTATGTAGAACGTCACATAACTCCTCACAGTTTGAGAGTTATGGCCTTACGAAGTTGGAGGACCCTCATATGTCATCTAGAAGCCCCCAAAAGTCAAAGTAATCAAAGTGGTTTAAAAGATTTTAAAAGTTAAATAGTAAAGTGAAGTGATGAGTGTATTATAATTCAAAGTGAATACAAAATAAATTATTTCAATAATAAATTTAATGGGGAAATTAGAAGTGGACCCAACCCTAAAATAAGGAAAGTGGGCCAAGTGACCTAGAAGATGTTTTTAAGG
>ML777721.1:377366-400993 GCA_009831015.1 Picea engelmannii
AGAAGTGGACCCAACCCTAAAATAAGGAAAGTGGGCCAAGTGACCTAGAAGATGTTTTTAAGGAAGCTACTTGGAGAGTATAAATAAGAGGCAAGGCTCTCTCATTTGAATCACACTTGAGCATATTGAATATCTATATTTGTTTGAGGTAACCAAGGATGTCTAAACCGGAATTCTGAGTGAAGGTGAAGAAAAGAAGGCCGAAATGCAAGGAAGGATAAATTCTTTTGATGGTGCTTTCTAAGGTATGCTATTTACAGGTCATCTCACCATTTTCTCTATAACTTTAGTTCTATAATGATTCAGACAGTGAAATTTCTACAAAAGTGAGGAAACATATCCAAGTATCTGTGGTAAAAAATTCAGATTTTGGGTTGTTGTATTTTGGGAGTTACACTTCGTGGAAAATAGGGTTTGTGGCCAGTCCTGAAACTAGTCAAAATCAGGTGTTTCTGGTAAAAACGTCATAACTTCTTCATAACAGATCCAAATTTAGTGATACCAAATGTGTTGGTTAGGGGAAATTCTCTAGTATTCTGTTTAATATTTTCAGATCAATTCATCAAATATTTTGTGCGGGGAACTCTCTACAAGTTCGCTCTCTAGAATAAGCCAGAATTCAACAAGGTATGCCATATTTGCTATAACTCCTTTTCTGAGAGGTTCCAAGTAGTGACACTTGGAGGAATTGAATTAAAAAAACTGAAGAGCATTGTATATCAGTTTCATATATTTATACATTACAGGTTCAAAGTTATGATTACTTCAAGTTAGGGTTGTTGACTAATCCAAAACTAGGCATGTGAGACTAAAGAAAAGTTTGATGAAAATGCTAGTCTCTTGTTTTTAAAGTTAAGGAAGGTTTGTAGGAATGTGATCATATAAACCAGGTCTATTACAAATCTACAAATCATATTTGGATGATAAAATTGATGAGGGATTTTGGTTGTGGTACATGTTGAGTACATGGTTGAGACAAGTAGTTGATGAGTTGGCACACATACATGAGGTGTATAGTTGATGATGTTGGTACATATTGATGAGTCATAGTTGATGAATAGTTGAAACATGATTGGAACATACTTGGTACATGGTTGGATGCACTTGTTTATGGTACAGGTTGATTACAAGTTGGTGCATGGTTGATACACTTGTTTATGGTACAGGTTGATTACAGGTTGGTGCATGGTTGATGCACTTGTTTATGGTACAAGTTGATAACAGGTTGGTGCATGGTTGATGCACTTGTTTATGGTACAATTTGATTACAGGTTGAGGTATAGGTTGATGCATGGTTGATGCATGATTTAGATTTATTGGTACAGGTTTACAATAGTATATCTCACAGTGATAGTGTGACAGTGGTTCCATCATACTACTTCTACTTAAGGTTGGCAGGACAGGGAAATGATAGGTGGTTATAGCCACCTTTCAGTTGTATCTGGAGAACATTGGGGGTTGTAGACTCCTTCTGGTTGTAGCCATAGATTTGGGGAGTTGGAGCTTCCCTCAGGTTGTAGCCTGAGAAACTAGGGGGTTGGAGCCTCCTTCCAGTTGCAGCTAGAAAACAAAGGAAGTTGGTGCTTCTAATGAATGTAATTCTGCAAGACATATAAGAAAAAGCATTCTGTGGTTTTCTCCCGATTTGGGTTTCCATGTAAAACATTGGTGTACTGTGTATGTGTTTTATTATTTATTTATTACTGCTCATTATTGGAAAATAATTCTACATTGATATAACATTTGAAGAAAAAGGATTATAATTATGCTATTACTGATTCACCCCCCCTCTCAGTAATCCAACATCCTTGGCAGAGGATATTTGTTCTTTACAATCAATTTATTCAACTGTTTGAAATAAATGCACAGTCTTAATGTCCCATCTTTCTTCTTTACGAACAAGACTGGGGCACCCCAAGGTGACACACTTGGGCATATATACCGCTTCTTCAAAAGTTCTTCAAGATGCATTTGCAACTCCTTTAGCTCTGGTGTACTCATTCTATAAGGAGTCTTTGACACAGGAGCTGCTCCAGGCATTAAATTTATAGAGAAATCAATATCTCTCTTTGGGGGTAGTCCTGGTACCTCCTTGAACACATATTCAAACTCTTTTAGTATTGCATGATCTTCCAAATTTGGCACCTTATTGTTAGGTGTCTCTTCCATATAATATGTAAATAATTGACACCCTTTTCTGTAACATTTCTTCAGCTGTAATGCTGAAATTTCTCTGATGGTTACTGCCCTGGGAATTCCCTGCACTCTCCTTAGGTTCCCTTCCTCATCCAAGCAAGTAAATGCCTTATTATGACAGTCTAGGACAACATGATGTTGGTCCAACCAATCCATTCCAATTAGAAAGTCATAAGAACCTAAAGTAAATATGTTCAAATATTCCCTAGTGTTCAGTCCATTCATGTCCATAATACATGACTTAACCATTTCATTAACTTTTCTTTTGGCTCCGGTAGCCAGCTGCACCAACCAAGATTTTCCATGCTTGCTTCTTGACAATTGCAAACTTTCCACTATCTTACGATCTATATAACTATGACTAGCTCCTCAATCAATTAAAATAGCAACGGTTTGGTTGTTGATCATACCTTCCACTTCAATCATATGTTACTAATACTCCGCTTGCTTGTTGTCCAGGGCTTCATAGATCCTTGGTACATTTTTTCCCATGTCCTCTATTGTTTCAGCTTGTTGTACCTTGTTAACAATCCTCACTTTTTCACCTCTGTGAGGACAATCTATGAACATATGATCTCCTTTGCAACCCCAACATTGAGTAGGTGGTTTCCTTGGCCTTTGACCCCCTGTCTCAATCATTCTAGGTTCTCTAGAAGTTGGTTGTCCTTGAGTATTATTTTTGAAGAATGGTGGCTTAGATCCCTTCTTCCTTTGGTCCATATTGAATTTATTTTTGTCTTTCCAAGATTTTTGGAAAGTTGGCCTTGCTTTTTGCTGATCATAAAGGCATTTATCTCTCCTTATGGTCTCCTCCAATGTCTTGGGATCATCATACTGTATTTTGTCACTGATAAATGATGGAAATCCACTTAAATACCTTTGAATCTTAACTGTCTCATCCTTGATGAAAGAGACATACTTCAGCAATTCTAAAAACCTTCTCTCATATTCATCTATTGTCATACTCCCAAGCTTGAGTTCAAATAACTCTTTCATTTTCTTGTCATAGTATCTCTTAGTCAAGTATTTCTTCTCAAAATACTTCTTGAATTCCCTCCAAGTAACACTTTTCTCTTTAATGTGTTGCACCTACACAAGTTGATCCCAGCACATGGATGTCTTTCCCTTGAGTTGATAGATGGAAATTCTACCTTCTACATGAGAAGAACAATTATGCAATTGAAAATACTTTCTCATGCCATACAACCATGTATCTACATCTTCATCCTTCTTTTTCTCACAGTCAAATGTAGAAAGTTTGATTTTGTTCATTTCTCCTCGTAGCTCATCCACCCCAGACCCCTTATGCTTCCTGATAGGGGATGGACTTGAGCTGCTATGTTCCCTCTTATGGGAATGCCTCGAGTAGTGACGGTGATGTTTGCTAACACTTCTTGTTCTACTTTTCTCATCAGGAGGCCTATGGCTTCCTGATTAGCTTGATCCACTCTCCTTATCCAATTTATTTTTTATTCTGTTCAAGATCTGAATTAACTTCATGTTGAAGTCATCCTGCTACTCCTTAGCTTGCATAAGCCTTTCATTGTCATATTTATGTCTTTGGACATCCCTCTGCAAATTTTTAATGGTCTCTACCATATTCATGTTTTCATCCCTTCCTTCTCCATATCAATTGGAGTTTGTTCCTTCAATGCCAAAATGGACATCCATCCCTCTAATTTCATCTCCCCGAATGTAAGTCCCCTATGCCTCTTCCATTACTATGGAATTTCTATTGATCCTGATCTGATCTATTTGTTGTTAACTCTGCAAAATGTGCAGCCAACAAAACTTTATCAAGCTAATTGTTTCAACAATTCATGAAAAATATGAACCATTTTGGTTCAATAATATATCAAAGGTATTTCTTCTAATTTCCTGAAAAATTGAGTGCCTAGATCAATTTTCTATGTGGATAATTATATTCTACTGTCCAATACCTTTCCAACGCCTGCTTCCATGCTCAATTCCGAGTCCAGAGTAGAAAGTTATGGTTATTTGAAATTTCCCATTAATTTTTCTGTTCATTTTTCAACTTGGCGCAACTTTGCATTGTATTTATGCATTTTTGCACCTACTCCATTATATTTTTTGTAGGATATCAATTGGGTTTCTCCATATACATATTCTGGACACTCTTTCCAAGTTTCACCTTTTTCTGGGTTCTGGGCTGCTAGTTATAGCTTGCTAAAGTTCTAGGCCAGCTTGTGTTTTTGGTATGGAATGATACATGTACCTTATTTTCCATATTAAACACCTTTAACAAGCCCAAAAATTTAATTCATATATGGGACTATATTCTATGGTTCAATAGCTTTTCGTTGACTTCTCCTGTGCCTCAATCTGATTTCAAAGCAGAAAGTTATGGCTCTTTGAAGCTCGCTAGTTTGATGAACGATTTACACCATTAGAAAGCTCTCTCCAAGCTCTTTTATTTGAGCTGCAGAGACATAGTTTTCCTTGGCACACTCTGTTCTTATGGTTTTTGAGTACCTAAAAATGCTATTAAGGCCCTCAAAAACGCACTGCAAAAAGATGACATTCAAACAATATAAAATGTCACGTAAATTCACTAGTTTTTTGTTGTTGTTCACCATCCAAATGACTTCTCATGCACAAATTTCAACCTATACACCCATATTTACCATGCGCAGCAACACGCTAAGGTAAATCGTGCTTCGTGCACCTATAACCATTGTGCATCACTTTCCCTGTCGCGCCAATAACTAGCGCGCACTACTTTTGTGTCACGCGCCAATATCCACCACGCACAATTTTGGTTCTTGCACTATTACCCATTGCGCGCAATTTTTGTATCGTGCGTTGTTATTCCACGCACATTTCACTCTATACGCTACACCATGCCAAAGTTTAGTATGCTTCCACCACACACCAATAGTCTGCGCGCATCATTAACTAAACTGTCGCGCGACAACATATACCCACATTGCGTGCACACCAACAAAGTTTCTCTGCACTTTGCCAATACTGCACACACCACGCATGCCATTATTATGTGTGTGCACACCGCGTGAACCTTATTATGCATATGCCCACCGCACAATGCTAAATTTAGCACGTGCACACGCACAGGAAGATTTTTCCGCACGACGCCAAAATTTAGTGCGCGCACCCTCACACTTTTTCCACGCGGTGCTAAAATTTAGTGCACGCACCCACACACTAACATTTTTCCATGCGGCGCCAAAATTTAGTGTACGCACCCGCACACTAACATTTTTTCGCGCGGTGCCAAAATTTAGTGCACGCACCACACACCAACATTTTTCCGCACAGCGCCAATTTTTACATATCACAAGCTTTTTACTATGCAACATGCCTTTTTGGTGCGCCCACCTACACACATTCATTTTTATGCACAACAATTCCTTGTGAATTCTGCTACAGAAATTGGGGCTTTTGCTTAACTTTTTCCCCAATTTACCATAGACATTCTACAACTATGAAATTCATTCAATTTCACCCCGATAACACCAGTTCAACCTCTGCAATAACAATTCGTTGTGGGTTGACATTTCTGGAATGAATTTACCCAAAATCAATTCACGAATTCATAATTTTATTTACTAATTTCGCTCCATTTGTCATGGCTTCCCTATAACTTAAAATTCGACTAATTCCAGGTCTGAATTTGATAGAACGAATATTAAATCAAGAATATATCACCACATGGATGAATTTCTCAATTTTCCCATGAATGTAACAATAGAAATCGGGGCTTTTTCCCGATTTTGCACCATTGTTGTTACTTTCTACCATGGACGCTCTACAACTCGAAATTTGGCCACTTCGAAATAAATCCTCTGTGAAATTTTGCTTCAACTCAACTTGTTCAGCCCATCCAGGCTCAGTGTTGAAAACTAAAGCTCTGATACCATATTGTAACGTCCCCGACCACCCAAGTCGGGCCACGATACACCAAAGAATGCTTTCATTCTCTCTGTGGAACATATTGTAACATACCCAGAATCCAACTGAGCTATGCCACATAATGTTTTTGAGCTGCATGCAATTAAAATATATGCACACAGAACTCTTGTGGAACATTATATATAAAATGTAAATAGACAAATACATTTCATAAATGCACAGATTCATACTGAAATAAAAATAAACATATACATGCAACATATATACAAGCAATACCCACAAATATAATGACAGTTATAACCACACATAAGATAAACTCACAAAAATAAACACGTAAATAATAATGCAACATGTAAATTTATCACACAATTGACACTTATCTTAGTAATAATATCACCAACTGCGTGCATACCTTCCACGAACCTCCCAGCCTTAGACCACACTGCTCATCACTCTCGGCAGTGGGTCACCCCCGAGATGGGACTAAACTCAACCCGGGTAAAGAGATTCCTAACTAGGATAATGGTTCATATACAATAGGAAAGACTCCGTCACAGGTGCCAACTCAAATAACATCCTACATTCCCTCATTCCCCACATGCCTGTCCCACTCCAAGAATTGTGCCCCTTATCTGCTCAACAGTCCTTCGACTGCCCCACTTCCTTTCCGGGATTCAACAATAGGCTAGACAAGAAGTCTTAGAGCACTGTAGTTGCAGTTCAACACCTTCAGGAAATCAATTCCCAACAATTCTCTCACCCAGAGAGAAATGGATCATGGGTCTGACAACCTGCCTCTTCAATATCACTCGAGCCTGACAACCTACCTCTTCAATATCACTCGGGCCTGACAACCTTCTTCTTCAGTCCAACTCCCAAGATGACCAGCTACACAAACAATTATGACTATGGACACAGGTTCAGGTACAGTCATAAAGGTACGAAGGATAACTCAATGACTGTGTGAATGATGATGGAGTGCTTGACTGTGTGACTAAATGATGGAAGGAATGAATGAGAAAATGAACTAAGGCCCAAAAATATGTATGCATGTCCCCAACTTGACACTTGTCATGTTGGGAGCTACTTTGGCCCACTTGTCCCCATCTTTAGAACTTAGGATAAAATAATTATCCATACTTTATACTTTAAGAAATATTAATATAATATTCCTTTTTGGCTTAAGCTCCCTATATTATCCCCTTTTCCTCAACTTTTATCCCCCACCCTTTCCATAACTAGTGGAGTTTAGTCCCCCATACTATTTTATCATGGTCAGTTTGCACGCAATGATGTATTTTATATTAATGATGAGACATATACAAAAATATTCGCACTGGCCTTTAACATCTAGGCTCTCTGGCCTAATTCAAAAAATAATCATCCTAGCTTATAATAACTAGCTCACCAGCCTATAAAACACATCATATACACAAAGGCTCCCTAGCCTCAAAATTACGCACAGTATCCTAGATTATGCACACTTCATCATTTTACTGCGCAGTATATGCACGCATTATGCCATGAAAGGTGCATACAAAAATGATATCCAACAACTCACCAGCTTAAGTATATTTTCATTAACATTTACAATTAGGTTCAACCGAGGGATATTACATCATCAATTTTCCTTATTGGCTACTATTCAGAGGGTCTTTTTCGTGTACCACTTGCATATGACACACACAAAAGACACACAGGGTCGTTGGTTCATGAACATTTATTCGTCTGATTTCCTCCAAATCATCAAGCTCCTTCTTTGTACCTCGTGTTGAATGGTGAGAGATGCCTTAATTCTCTCCTTTCAGTGGGTCTCCTTCCATCGACTTCAACCCATCTATTCTGGAAATGAGACGTAGAGTCCTATGATTACCTAGAGGCTTAGAGTCATTAGTGGTAGGTTCTCCCGCCATCGACAGTTAGGAATACATCAATGTTCCATGATCGATGTATTATTCAAGTGTTTGACCCCAACACCTTTATTCACACTTGTAAGAATGTACTCGGTGCCTTGATACCTACTTTCATTATTGGTAGGTTGTCTTGTGTTTGTTAACGATATACCTTAATGACCGGTAATCAAACGAAGTCTCATTGTGTTCGACCTCAACTCCTTTATTCACACGATGTAGAATTGAACATTTGGCGGATCATGTAGAAGACTTGAAGACATCAGTTCATAGTCGTAGCTTTCCTGAGCTATTGCTATCTTTCATTGGACCAATACCTATATGACTTCAATGACCATGGGAGATCGGATCGTACTCCATTGTATACAAACATATTTAGATTGATTTTTAGATTGGTTTCATTGGGCCTTGTTCGTGACTATGACACCCTTTGGCATGTAGCCACCTTTTTATTTCTTACTCATGGCCATGAACATATGTTTGGTATATTTTCACATGGATCTGCAGTGTAATTCAAATTGGCATCCATGTGTGCAAAGTCAGTGCAGATTGTAAATGAGAAACTAGTTCTTCTAGCTGGTCTCCATTTCTCCACTTCTGGGTATTATAATTTATTTCGGCCATTGTATATACTCCTATGACCTCACACAGTAGGGGGCATCTGTTATAGCAATATTTTCCTCACCCTATGCAAATTTTCTCAGAAGGCATTTTTCCATTTCCCTATAAAGACTTGAAGTCCCTTTTTACGAATCCCAGAGCTAAAAGAAATATTTTTCCACATATACACACCCTAACAACTATACAACATGTGTATATGTAGGTTGCACCACTACAACCCACATACATTGGGTTTTGTGCCCAAAATTAAAAAAAATGGTGTCAGGTTTCCATGTCACGTCGTAGGATCCATGATCCTTGACCTTCTAGATACTAGAAATGTTCTGACTCGACCCTTCAGTTCCACTTGAAGGCTATAAATGGGCCATATCCGAGCTATGGAAAAGAGGAGAATAATTCAACTTTGAGAGAAAAGTTACTCTGGAGAAATTATCACTTCATATTGAGTCTGCATCCCTTTGTCCTTTTAAGTCTGAACACATTGTTTAGCCCCCAAGCTCTTCCCTACTTGATTAAGAACCTCATTGTCTCTCTTATATGAGCTTGTCTTTGGTGGAGGATTGAAGTGGTGGAGGCCCAGATGGAAGGGACTTAGTTTCTCAGTTCCGAACCATGCCAACATAGAAGTTTGTAATTCATTCACTTCTACTGATTACATTTTAATAGAAATACTCTTTTCTTGTCCAATTAATGTCTTGCAAATATTTTAATTGTTATTCCATGGGAATATTTGTTATGATTATTGATGGATTATGCTATTGAATATGCTAAATTTATAAATTATCACCATATCCTTGTGTTTCTTAGTTGTTGAGGACAAGTTGCAGGTGTATTGCTTTGAGTCAAGTGCTCAACGATGGACTTCATTGAATGTCTGAACGAGGTAGGATCTATATCTTGCCTTGTTAGCATATTTGTTTATATAGCATATCTGAGATTAGAGTTGGTTTCTGCAGTCATTTTCGTCTGTTTTGGTTTACCCCTAGCCATGGACAGAGTTTCCTCTTAACAATGTGTTCACAACAACACAAATATTTGGTCTAGTGTTGACCAAATACATCAAGGACCCTACCAACTACCTATGTATCTTGGGATCCACCAACTCTGAATATGAAGTGTTAATCTTCTTCATACTGGTAATCATAGGTGTAGCCATCAATTTACAGTCCTCCATCCTGAATCTCATCAATATCTCTACTGCATACTTCCCTTATCTAAGGAAGATCTCTCTTCGATACCTGCCATACCTATAACCCAAAGAAATAATGCATCAAGCCAATGTCCTTCATATCGAACTCACTAGACAAATCTACTTTGCACCCCGCAATAAGCACCTCTGGACTTGTGAGAAATAAATCATCAACATATAGAACCAAGATGAGAGTATCCTCTCCGACAAGTATCAAGAACAAGTTAGGATCCACCTCACTCTTGGTAAATCTTATACTCTACAAGTATCCATCGATCCTAGAGTACCATGCCCTGGGTGCTTGTTTGACTCTATACAAGGCTTTCTTAAGCCTACACACATGGGAATCCCTCCCATGTACCTCAAATCCCCGAGGTTACTCTATATATACTTCCTCCTTAATGATATCATTTAGGAATGGGTTTTCACATCCATCTGATGTATCCTACACTTCATAACTCAAGAAATAGAAATAACATATCAAATAGAAGCATACTTTGAGACTGGAGAAAATGTCTCCTCGTAGTCCACTCCCTCTTTTTGGGAGAACCCTCTTTCCACAAACCTCTCCTTGAACTTGTCTATTCTACCATATGCAACATGCTTGATCCTGTAGAGCCACCTAGAACTCACAATTGACTTCCCCTTCAATCTCGACAATATATCCCAAACATTATTTCTTATAATAGAGGTGTACACCTCTACCATGGCATCCCACCATACTTGTTGATATGCTTCTTCCTCAAAACTGGAATGCTCAACATCAATGATGCCACTCATAAGTGCCATATAGTTCGAAAAATTATTCGGAGGCCCGCGCTCTCTGACCACACTTCTAGAAGCCTCACCAACATCACTCAATGTCTATACTAGCCACTTGGGTCTCCTAATAGGGCTGGAAGGGGCTAACTCATCCTCTTCACCTGAAGTCTGAACTGTTGGTTTTTGTTCATCCTTCGTAGCCCACTTCTCCTTATCCTTTTGTCACTGCTAATGACTCCTGAGTACTCCTGGATGATAAGTTCTCTTAGAACTTCACATATCTGCTCACAATTTTATTCCTCTATGTTGGAATGAAGATACTATAATAATTTGAGGTCTCATTGTACCCCACAAATATACCCTTCTGTCCTAAAGGCTCCAGCTTCATCCTCTTCTCCACTGACACATGGATCTAAACTAGACAACCAAAGATCCTCAAATGTCCTATATCTGGCTTCACCCCTGAGAATGCCTCCTCCAGAGTATTTTCCCCCAATATCCAATGAGGACTCATGTTCTGCACACACATCATCGTATTACATGACTGTACCCAAAAAAACATGGGAAACTCATGATCATGTATCATAGACTTGGCATAATCGATGATGGATTGAGTCTTTCTCTCTACAACCCCATTATACTAAAATTTGTATGAGACTCTCATATCCCACTTTATCCATGCCTCCTTGCATAAATCCTTGAAGTCATTGGAGGTGGGAGAATCCCAACACGAACCTGTGATAGAAATTCGCAAGGCATAAGAAGCTTCAAAGCTCAGTGAGTGTGGTCAAGGCTGGCCAGCCATGAATGATCTGGATCTTGGCTGGATCGACATGGAACCCATTCTCATCAATAATGTAGCCTAGGCATTGGACCCTGTTCATGCTGAAGGAGCATTTTTCCAAATTTTCATATAGCTTTTGTTTCCACGGACTATGCAGAACCTGTTGAATGTGCTGCAAGTGTTCTGCCCAATTCTTGTTGAAGATGAGGATGTCATCCAAATACACCACCACAAAAGAATTGGTGAAAGGCCACAAATGGGACCTGGTGGTAGCCGCAATTTAGATCAATATTAATAAAGTATTTGGCCCCCTTGAGCTAGTCAAGGAGATCATCAATTTGGGTAATCAGGTATCGGTTCTTGACTGTGATTTTATTTAGGGCACGGTAATCAATGAAGATTCGCCAAGACCCATATTTCTTCTACACAAACATGATTGGGATTACACAAGGTGGTGAGATTGGGTAGATGTGCCCCTTTTCGAGCAGTTCTTGGATTTGGCACTTGATTTCCTCATTTTATGACAAAAAGTGATGATAGACTAGCCCATTAGGTAGTAGTGCATTGGGGGTCAGATCAATTGAGTGGTTGACCTAAAAGTGCAGATGTACCCAGTCGGTGAGGAGAAGATGTCTATGTATTCTTCCATGACCTTATCCATTTTCTTTTTCTCTATGGAGAGACCTGTCATGGAGGCCATGGATGTGGCTGCAACCTTCTACTCGCTTTGAGCGTGAATCATGAATAATACAAACTTCTCGGTTTGAGAGATGACCTTCTTGCATTGCCTGGAAGAGATAAAGGAAATGGTGCTAGATGGGACTACCTCTAGTATCCTGTATAAGTTATTGTCCAAAGTAATAATAACAGTACAAGCCTGGACTCATCTATAGCATGACGTTTAAATAAATAAGGTTTTCCCAAAAGAACATCAAAAACTTCAAGGGGGGTGACATCACACAATACCTCATCTTTGAAGGGCTTGATGTCGTAGGCCAAGCGACACTGTTGGATGACATGGAGATCCCTCCCTTAGTGGGGCCATCCAATGGTGTATGGTTGTGGGTGTGGTGATGTTTACAGAGAAAACCTCTTGACGACCTCTACTAAGATGAGGTTCTCCTAGCTACTGCTATCAACGATGAAGTGCAGTGAAGTACCCTTCACCCACATCTGTGAATGAAAGAGGCACTCACCTTCCTCTGGTTCATCAGGTTCATTGGGTTGGACCTTGGTGGTGGTAGAAATGGTGGTACTATGTTCTACATCAATGATTCATCCCCTTTTCTAGTTCTGACTCGAAGTTGAATATTGCATCTGATTCAAATGATTTCACCTCAACCACCAATGACTACATTGAGCAGCATTCATCGATGTTATGTCAGGGGATCTTATGGAACTCCCCCCACTTTTGAGTTCCTTTATTTGTCTTCCCATTGTCCTTATTTGTTTGTTGTTTGGATTGGTTATCCTGCAACTATCTATCCTTTCTCTGCCCTTTTTTCTACGGGTTGGGGCCGCCTTTTCCATACTTCCACTATGAGGGGTTTGTAGACCCAAACTGCCTCATATTTTGTTTGAGATTATGCTTGATTTTGATAGCATATCGATAGGCTACACCCAAGGATGAAATATCCAGAAACTCCATTTTTGTCTGAATGTATCTATGCATACCCCTGTGGTACTTGAGCACCAAATGTCACTCAGAGTCTTTGATACCCAACTTGGTGTGCAAGGTATGGAATATATTTGTGAACTCTGGCACTGTTTGGTCCCTTTCTTGCAGGAGTGTGGTCCATTTTGTATATAAGTCATCATAAATTCCAATGGGGTAGTATTTTTATTTAACAACATCCTTGAAAAAGGATCAAGTGGGTGAGACTGCAAAAAATGGAGATTCCTCTATTTTCTTTTTCTCACAGAAACTCTCCCATGAATATTTGACATGGGGGATGACCTTAAGGAGCGCAAATGTAATCTTTTCTCTATCTAAAAAGTTTTGGACAGAAAAATACCCTTCTAACAAATTTAACCATTTGTCTACAACATCTGCATTTATCTCACCTTCAAATATAGGAATATCAAATTTGATTTATACCTTGAATGGGTCGGTGCAGCCACTCGAGGAAGATGTGTCACTTGTCAACAACCATCGAAGGATTTGAAAAAATCTATCCACCATCTCATTTCTCTGTTGCTCGAGGGATTCCTCGAGTAATACTTTGAAAGGATCTCCTGTCTCGTCATATTTCTTTTCTCCCACCATGGAAGGTTTATTGGGTGTGTGAGAGAATTTTTCCTCAAGAGAAACAAGATTGAGACCCAACTCTCTATACCTTGACATCGTCAGGGAAATGCACTAAAAACAACAAGGAGAAGACTGCTTTGATACCACTGATCCAGATTTATGAATAGAATCCCAACATAAACCTGTGATAGAAATTCGAAAGGCATAAGAAGCTTCGAAGCTCAGTGAGTGTGGTCGGAGCTGACCAGTAACGTGTGATCTGGATATTGGCTGGATCGACATGCACCCCATTCTCATCAACAATGTAACCTAGGTACTAGACCTTGTTCATGCCGAAGGAGCATTTTTCCAAATTTGCATATAGCTTGTGTTTCCCCAGAGTGTGCAGAACCTATTGAATGTGCTGCAAGTGTTCCGCCCAATTCTTGTTGATGATGAGGATGTCATCCAAATACATCACCATAAAATAATTGGTGGAAGGCCGTAATATATCGTCCATCATCCTCATGAAAGTTTATGGGGCATTTTTCAAGCCAAAGGGCATGAACAACCATTCAAAAATACCTTCTTTGGACTTGAAGGAAGTCTTCCATACATAGGTCTGCTCTATTGGAACCTGGTGGTAGATGCAATTTAGATCAATATTACTAAATTGTTTTTCCTCCTTGAGATGGTCAAGGAGATCATCAATTTGGAGAATCAGGTACCGGTTCTTGACTAGGATTTTATTTAGGGCATGATAATCAATGCAAAGTCGCCAAGACCCATATTTCTTGTACACAAGCATGATTTGGATTCCACAAGGTGGTGAGATTGGGTGGATGTGCCCCTTTTCGAGCAGTTCTTGGATCTGGCACTTGATTTTCTCATTTTATGATAGAGAGTGACAATATACTAACCCATTAGGTAGCAGTGCACTAGGGGTCATATCGATTGAGTGATTGACTTGAAAGTGCAGAGGTACCCCAGTGGCTGAGGAGAAGATGCCTCTGTATTCTTACATGACCTTATCCACTTACTTCTGCTGTGTGGGGAGACCTATCATGGAGGCCATGGATGTGGCTAAAACCCTCCACTCGCTTTGAGAATGAATCACGAAGAAGACAAACTTCTTGGTTTGAGAGGTGACCTTTCTGCATTGCTTGGAAGAGGTCAAGGAAATGGTGCTAGATGGGACTACCTCTAGTATCCTATATAATTTTGTGTCCAAAGTAATAATAACACTACGATGCCTAGACTCATATATAGCATGATGTTTAAATAAATAAGGTTGTCCCAAAAGAACATCACAAAATTCAAGGGGGGAGACATTACACAATACCTAATATTTGAAGGGCTTGATGTTGTAGGCCAGGCGACACTGTTGGATGACATGGAGATCCCTCCCTTAGTGGAGCCATCTGATATTGTATGGTTGTGGGTGTGTTGATGTTGACAAAGCCAACTACTTTATGACCTATGCTAATATGAGGTTCTTCTGGATATCGCTATCAACGATGAAGTGCAGCGGAGTACCCTTCACCCACATCTATGAATGAAATAGGCGCTCACCTTCCTCTAGTTCATCAGGTTCATCGGGCTATACCTTTTTGGTGGTATAAATGGTGGCACTATGCTCTACATCAATGATTCATCCCCTTTACTAGTTTTGACTCAAATTCGAATCCTGCATTTGATTCAAATTCTTTCACCTCAACCACCAATGACTACTTTGAGTGGCCTTCATCGATGTTATGTCAAGGGCTCCTATATAACTCACACCACTTCCGAGTGTCTTTATTTGTCTTCTTATTGTCCTTCTTTGTTTGTTGTTTGGACTGGTTGTCCTACAACTATCCATCCTTGCTCTACCTTTTTTTCTGCGGGTTGGGGCCTCCTTTTCCCTTCTTCCACTGTGAGGGGTTTGTAGACCCAAAATGTCCCATATTTTGTTTGAGCTTATGCTCGATTTTGATAGCATATTGATAGGCCGCTCCCAAGTTTGAAATATACGGAAATTCCATTTTTTTCTAAATGTATCTATGCATACCCCCATGGTACTTGAACACTAGATGTCACTCAGAGTCTCTGATACCCAACTTGGTGTGCAAGGTATGGAATATATTTGTGAACTCTGGTACTGTTTGGTCCCTTTACTACAGGAGTGTGGTTTATTTTGTATATAAGTCATCATAAATTTCAATGGGGTAGTATTTTTCTTTAATAAAATCCATGAAAAATGCCCAGGTGGGTGCGAACACAAACAATGGAGATTCCTCTATTTTCTTTTGCTCACAAAAAGTCTCCCACCAATCTTTGACATGGGGGATGGCGATAAGGAGCGCAAATGTAACATTTTCTCTATCTGAAAAGTTGTGGACAGAAAAATACCCTTCTAGCAGATTTAACCATTTGTCTACAACATCTGCATTTATCTCACCTTCAAATATAGGAATATACAATTTGATTTGTACCATGAAGGGGTCGGTGGAGCCACTCGAGCAAGATGCATCACTTGTCGACAACCGTCGAAGGATTTGAACAAAGTTATCCACCATCTTGTTTCTTTGTCGCTTGAGGGATTCCTCGAGTAACAATTTGAAAGGATATCATGTCCCATCATATTTATTTTCTCCCACCATGGAAGGTTTCTTGGGTGTGCGAGAGAAGTTTTCCTCAAGAGAAACAAGCTTGAGACCCAACTCTCTATACCCTGACCTCGTCGGATACATGCACTAAAAACGACAAGGAGCAGACTGCTCTGATACCAATGATCTAGATTTATAAGCAGAATGAAATGAAAACACAAATATATAATATTAACATAGAGATACAGTGAATAATAACAGAGATGTAGTAAAACTTGACTTCTATTAAATAAGAAATGTGCTGAAACTGTAAAATGCAGGCTGAAACAAGCTTGCTAGAATGGTGGCAGATTGTCTCTGAGAAGCGATGTGATGGCTACACTCATTCACAAGAATATGAGTACAATGAGGATCCAAAGGCATTTTTACATAAATAATGAATTCCAAAACCCCTAGACATAAAAAAAAATAACCCTAGGAGATGAAGCGCCAAAAGTCATGTGGGCCCCGTTGGGGTAAGTTGGTACATCAACTTCCTGGGGTTGTAACTTTTGCATACGATCTCCATTTTAGGCACACAATATCATGTTGGAAATGTCTATCCAAGGAATACACATTATTCCATTACGGTCTAACTAGGTGTAATGTGCGACTATGGCGGGCCCAAAAAACATTGTTTAGGGCCTCAAAACGACCCCCAAAGTTTAGGACCCGAAAAGCTACAAACAAATTGCCAAGATAAAAAATGTAACTGCCAAGATGAAAGTTGTATGTGATCCATCTGGAAGAGGTGGGTGGCCACCGATATCCACCTAGATCACTTAGTAATACCATTTAATTTCATGTTAACGAGCTCTGCATCCTTTGTTTTCTCCCATATGGTTGCAAGTTGATCACGCACCTGTGTGATCCTCAAGATATAGTTGGTAACATTATCTGATCTAGACATCTGAATTGATATGATTTTATTCCTTAATGTCATGTTCCTATTCATGTTCTTTCTTTGGAATAAACTTACCAAGGCATAAAAAAATATCTTTGGTCGTCATGTTCTCAGTTAGGTGAGGAATGAGATGATCCTTCACCAACTCCAAGAGGAACCTCTATGATTTGATCTCCTTCTTATTGTGAGCTTCCAAATCTACCAGATCAGTTGGTGGAGAAACTTCTTGATCCATTAACTCCCAAATGTCATACTCCTTCAATGCCAAAGTAACTCTTGCTTTCCAAGATAGGAAGTTGGATTATCCATCCAATTTTCCTTCAACTCTCAACGATGTTGCTGCCATCCCTAAGACCTGATGAAATTCCCTAGAAATAACCTGTTGTTGGTGTTATAGAAATATTTTCCTCACCCTATGAAATCTTACACAGAGGGCCTTTTTCCATTTCCCTATGTAGACTTGAAGTCCCTTTTTTCAAATCCCAAAGCTAAAAACATTATTTTTCCACATATACGTGCCCTGCCTATATTACATCATGTGTATATGCAAGTTTGACCACTACATACCATGTACATCGGGAAATGTGCCCAAAATTAAAAAATGGTACCGGGTTTCCATGTCACGTCACAAGATCAATGATCCTTGGCCTTCCATATACTATAAATGTTCCGACTCGACCATTTAGTTCCACTTGAAGGCTAAAAATGGCCCAAATCCGAGCTATGGAAAAGACGAGAAAGAATTCAACTTTGAGAGAAAATTTACTCTGGAGAAATTATTCACTTCACATTGAGTCTGCATCCCTTTGTCCTTTAAGTCTGAACACATTTTTCAGCCCTCAAGCTCTTCCCTTATTGATCAAGAACTTCATTGTCTCTCTTATATCAGCTTGCCTTTGGTGGAGGATTGAAGTGGTGGAGGCCCAGCTAGAAGGAAATTAGTTTCTCGGTTCCGAACCGTGTCGACATGGAAGTTTGGAACTCATTCACTTCTGTTGATTATATCTTAATAGAAATACTCTTTTCTCGTGTAATTCATATCTCACAAATATTTGAATTGTTATTCCATGGGTGTATTTGTTATGAATGTTGATGGATTATACTATTGAATGTGCTAACATTATATATTATCACCATATGATTTCGTTTCTTGGTTTTTGAGAACTAGTTGCAGGTATATTGCTTTGGGTCAAGTGCTCAACGGTGGACTTCATCAAACGTTTGGGCGAGGTAGGCCTTTTATCTTGTCCTTCTAGCATATTTATTTATATAGCATACTTGAGATTAGATTTGATTTCTGCATTCATTTCCGTCTGTTGTGGTTTACCCCTAGCCATAGAGAGATTTTCCTCGTAACAGAGTTGGCGACCATATTGGGGAAAATAATCTTATTTTTTGGGGTTTAGAGTGTTTTTTCCCTTAGATTGTTCTCGTTCATAATGAGTTTATTCTCGTATGATTGCTTGACATCCTCTGTTCACTCTGAGTCTGATTTTCTTAGCCTTCTCCTTAGCCTAACTGTGTTTTGAAAAATATACTTGGGTTATTGCTTGACAGTCACATACATACGCGTGTTGTACTTCTTCAAGTTGTGTACATATGCGCTTTTCTCTTGAATAGTCCTATACATCAACCTTTGTTGCTTGATTGCTAGGTTTGGTGGTTGTTGGGTAGGTTTTGATGATTTTTGAGTCTTCTTGGGTCTTTGTGGTGACTGTTAAGTTTCAGTGGAATGACAAGAAACCTATCTTTGGTTGAATTTTTGGGCAGTTCCTTTCTCATCATCTTTTTCATTTTGATTGTCCTTGCACTTTGGAATGGGTGTTTATCTCCTTGATATCCTACTTAGGTTGTCTCTGTCTACACATAGTAGAGTCATTATATCAAGCTGTTGTTCAATCCTTGCATTTTCATTCTCTTATATTTAAAATACAAAAGTATTAGGCATTTTAAATTGATTGGCATTTTTATCTCTTGAGTCTTTGTCATTTATCTTAGTGCATGTAAATAAAGATTGCATTTTATTTAGAATTGCATAATTGAATTGAAAATTGCATTTTTGAAAAGCATTTCATTTATTGGAAATTGAAGTTAGGACTTTACATTGTATTCATATACATTTATTTTACTTGATGAGTCATAACATCACTAGTTTCACGACCACACCTTCTTCTTTTTTTTGTTTGTTAATTTGTGCGGAACCTGTTGTCTACGCGATTAACCTGTGGCTTGAGAAACCGCGACTCAGGGGCATCTAAGCCGTCAAAATCACCCGAGGATCACACCTGGCCTGAGCCGCACCAACCCTTAACATGGTTGGATTTTTTATCCCCACAGGTTTCGAACCGGTGACTTTAAAATCACGGAGTGGCTTAACAACACACTCCATCACCGACTGTCCCACACCTCGGAGACACGACCACACCTTTTGAGTAAGAAAGGCCATTAAAATTAATGTTATGATTTAAAATTGATTAGTAACGATTTTATTTTCTAGGGTTCACAAACTAGCTTAAGATTTAGAGACTTGGAATAGGATTTTTTGAGTAAATGTCTCCAAGGCTATTAAATCAACATATGTGTCTAACTAAGGGAGTGGAGAAATCCATAGTATAATTGGTAATATCAGGAGGCTCCTCTTACACCGGATTTAAGCACGAGGTCGCGTGAGGTTGGTTGAAGGGATATCCCCCTGATACCTTTCTTAGCGTCAGATACATTTATGGGGATCTATTCGTATATGGGGATCTTGATAGTGCCCTTACCTCTGTGAGAGGTGGTGCTTTAAAGGTTTCAGGCTTTGCTACCCTGCCTATACAGTGGACCTGACTTACAAATGTTTGTCTGTGCATCAGGTTATACCATGGTTTCTTAGTTTCTTGACTTCAGTACCACATAGGTTACTTGTAGGGTTTATTTTGCAGGTACCCTGGGTTAGATAAGGATTGGACAACACATAAAATTTATGGAGGATTACCTCTCTGGGGGGATTTGATTGACTAGTTGTTAATCCCACAACGACCCTTATAACTAATTATGTTTCCTCCAATCTTTAGAAGTGGAGTCTCATGCCCCTCTAGGGCGAGGCATACCTACTTTATAGAGGGATGTCCTTTTTAGCCAATTTATCCTGTTTGTGTCCATGTTGGTCATTTGATTATTTTTGGTGTGTTCTTTAATTATTAGTAGACCTTTGAGATTTTATACCATGATTTGAGTTGTCATCGATGGTGGAGTTCCCATAGCTCCCTCCTTTACCGCTACCCCCCCATGATGTTCACACATTTCATGGGGATGAATCCATCCGATTTTCATAATGGTATGAAAAATTACAACACTCAGTCCATGCCTTGGGTCTCTAATCATTTTCCTATTGATATGCCAAACATACCTTCACCCTGTTGGAAAACTGAGAGGGGGGGGTGAATCAGTTGTTACCGTGCTTAAACAATTATGCTTCTTTTAAACTCTTTGCTGAGACACTAAATGATGATCACAATAATGCAGGGAAATAAACAATGGCACATTCAACATCAGTCACATATATGAGAAACACAGAGACAGATATTTCTCGAGGAATCCCATACAGGGTAAAAAACTCTTTTTCTTTATATGATAAGTAATAGTTACATTCTTTACATTATCATACATATGAGCACCAACTCATAATGAGGCTACAACCTCTGTTTTGCAAGCTGCTACTTGCTGAGAGCACCAACACTCTGTTTTCTCTAGCACCCACTAGAAGGAAGCACCAACTCCCTGAGTGTTTCCAACACCAATTGGATGGAAGCATCAACTTCCAATCATACAGGCACCAACCTATAAAATAGAGAACAAGAGTTCTCCCTTGCACCACCCTACCACCCTAGTTTCTCTGGCTGCAACCATATGGAAGCTACAACTCCCTGTGTTCAAGCACCCACTTGAACCTCTGAGGAAAACAGTCCTCCTGAGCACCTCCCAACCACCCTGAAATATAAATCTTTGCTTCTGAAACTTATTACAATGATATAATGTTCAACAATGGCTTACCTGACTTATCACTGTTCTGCTGCATCTCGTTGCTCTTTCTACCTCACTGCCTTTCTTCACATATCACTTGCGCCGTCTGTTCTTCTGTGTTTTATCCTCTGTGCGCCATGTCCATTCACTACACAGTTCCTCTTCAGTTCAATTCAGCTGCTGCACTCTCCACCTTATTCACACATGAATCACCTCCACCAACAACATTCACAGCAACCTCCAACAGCAATAGCAACCACAACCACCTTCTCTTCTCTGTACTATGTATTTATATCTGCTGTGCACCTTGTGCATGCAATGTTCTCCATGCCTCTGCATGCTGACTCCGCGCCAAATCCCTCAGCAACTTGAGTGCTCTTTATGATCATCATCGTGACTCTTCACCTTCTCTGGTCATTTTCCACCATGCGTCCAGCAACACTGAGTGTTCTGAGGAGATTTCTCAACCTCTCTTGCAGTTGAGACTCTTCGTATTCTCTGTGATAGTCGAGCTCACCTTATCTATTTCAGTTACAGCCTCAATCCCATCCAGCTGTCAATCACCTCCACGAGTCGTCTTCATTCCACTGGTAGATTCCATGTGACTCTTCAGCTCCTCTGGAAATCACACCGAAGTTTCTTCGCATCCTATGGTAGACGCCATCAATGGTTTCTGGCAGTTTCACTGTGTCGTGCAATGACAACCCTCAGATCTTGTTCAAATTCATCTGCACCGTTGGATTGAATCCATGGGATCTTGTATTCACTTCGGTGTTTCGGCATTCGACAATTCTGTGCTGAGTGTCTTGACACTTTATTTCGCGATCTCCAAAACTCCGAATTGGAGTTTATCTGGACTGACCCCTTCTCTGCCTGTGACCAAGGGCTGTGACCAAGGCTTTATGTGAAAGGCGCTTTCGCTATTTCGTATATCGCATAAGTCACGATTTCGCATATCGCGGTTACGCCCGCTTCTCCTTGTACCTTAAAGGACGTGCAGGTTCTCCTCGATCCAACGGTGGTCGGACCCTGCGCTCAGATATAACGCCTGAGATCTATCCTCCTCTTTAGCGCACTTCTCTTGTCTATATTCAGATCTGACGGCCCTCATTCTGTCAGGAATTTTGGATGGGATCCAATGATCAGAAATGCTGCACAAACTTTACAGGTCTTCGATCATTCAATCAATGTTGCATTTCCTTCAATCATTCACCTTCGATCATTCGACTTCAATCATTCAACCTTCCTGAACTTATCTTCTATTTTTTCCATCAATGATAAGAATACGCTACCTGTGAAACATGCCAAACATCCTATGTCCATTCTTCTGATCTTATCGAGGTTGCTCTGTAGTGTCTTCCCAAAATATTTCTGGTGCCTGTCTGTTACATTCTTCCTGTACTCGTGCCATCTTCATTTTTGTACTTGCCATCAATGACAAGCATATGTTGCCTGTAAAACATTTTCCAACAATCTCCCCCTTTGGCATTGATGGCAACAAAGGCACCCAGATTATTTTCTCCCCCTTTCACATCAATGTCAAAGAAAACATGCTCCCCCTGAGCTGTTGCAGTATTTTTAGGAGGTATCAGATATTAAACCAATGCAAACTCCCCCTGACGGGATGAAATCTCTCATTTGAGGCGTGCAAAATATTTGTATCTAAACCATAGTCTTCTCTTTCTGATTCTTGGACCTGTTCATCTTCAGCTTCCACTGTATCCTCTGTAGAATACTTAAAATTGCTCACCTCTCTTGCTCGAACTCATTTATCAATCTCCTCATGTGTGGATGACTCCCCCTGTCACTGTTATCTGTTCTGCTCTGCATCATCTTTTTTCGTCATTCTGCTCTGCTTCTTCTCTTTCTGTTATTCTTCTCTGCTTCTGCTCTTTCTGTCATTCTTCTCTGCTTCTACTCTTTTTGTCATTCTTCTCTGCTTCTACTCTTTTTGTCATTCTTCTCTGCTTCTGCTCTCTGTTTCACCTCACTCTACACATTTTCTAAATCTCATGCTACGCATCCTCTGATTTTCCCTTTGTTCCTAAAAGATTAACTTTCCTTGAAAAAGTCTTTCCTCTCGTTATCTCTACAGGATGTCATGTACATCAGAATGTTGTTGTCCTACTTGAACACTGTGCAATTGTATCTTGTACTTTTTAAAGAACCCTTGTATCTCCCCATTGAGTTTCATCGATCTCTATTACTGCAATTTTCATTTTTTCTTCCATGATGCATTCAATCCAGGGCTTTCATGTCCATTTTTAATCACAAGAGAAAATTGCTACACCCACTCTCACACCTGCTTTTCTTTCTCACAAATGAAGGACCTATCTCAGGTTTCTTAGGAGTACTGATTTCTACCTTATTGAATCCAATATCGGATTTGTCATTTGGTGATCTCTGGCTATCCAAGACCTTGTCCAGAGTCATGGATCTGCTCAAGAACTTGATTTGGGTGTCTTCCTTCTCAACCTTCAAGACTTCTGCTTCCTGTTTATGACATGGTTC
>ML777721.1:403468-429075 GCA_009831015.1 Picea engelmannii
CAGGGTAAAAACCTCTTTTTCATTATATGATAAGTAATAGTTAATTTCTTTACATTATCATACATATGAGAACCAACTCATAATGAGGCTACAACCTCTGTTTTTCAAGCTGCTACTTGTTGAGAGCACCAACTCTCTGTTTTCTCTAGCACCCACTAGAAGGAAGCACCAACTCCCTGAGTGTTTCCAACACCAACTAGATGGAAGCACCAACTTCCAATCATACAGGCACCAACCTGTAAAATAGAGAACAAGAGTTCTCCCTTGCACCACCCTGCCACCTTGGTTTCTCTGGCTGCAACCAGATGGAAGCTAAAACTCCCTGTGTTCAAGCACCCACTTGAACCTCTGAGGACAACAGTCCTCCCGAGCACCTCCCAACCACCCTGAAATATAAATCTTTTCTTCTGAAACTTATTACAGTGATATAATGTTCAACAATGGCTTACCTGACTTATCACTATTCTGTTGCATCTCGTTGCTCTTTCTACCTCACTGCCTTTCTTCACATATCACTTGCGTTGTCTGTTCTTCTGCGTTTTATCCTCTGTGTGCCATGTCCATTCACTGCACAGTTCCTCTTCAGTTCAATTCAGCTGCTGCACTCTCCACCTTATTCACACATGAATCACCTCCACCAACAACATTCACAGCAACCTCCAACAGCAATAGCAACCACAACCACCTTCTTTTCTCTGTACTGTGTATTTATATATTCTGTGCACCTTGTGCATGCAATGTTCGCCATGCCTCTGCATGCTGACTCCGTGCCAAATCCCTCAGCAACTTGAGTGCTCTGTCTGATCATCATCGTGACTCTTCACCTTCTCTGGTCGTTTTCCACCATGCGTCCAGCAACACTGAGTGTTCTGAGGAGATTTCTCAACCTCTCTTGTAGTTGAGACTCTTCGTCTTCTCTGTGACAGTCGATATCACCTTCTCTATTTCAGTTACAGCCTCAATCCCATCCAGCTGTCAATCGCCTCCATGAGTCGTCTTCATTCCACTGGCAGATTCCATGTGACTCTTCAGCTCCTTTGGAAATCACACCGAATTTTCTTCTCATCCTCTGGTAGACGCCATCAACGATTTCTTGTAGTTTCACTATGTCGTGCAACGGAAACCCTTAGAGCTTGTTCAAATTCATCTGCACTGTTGGATTGAATCCATGGGATCTTGTATTCACTTCGAAATTTTGGCATTCGACAATTTTGTGCTGAGTGTCTTGACACTTTATTTCGCGATCTCTGAAACTCTGAATTGGAGTTTATCTGGACTGACCCCTTCTCTTCCCATGACCAAGGGCTGTGACCAAGGCTTTGTGTGAAAGGCGCTTTTGCGATTTCACCTATCGCTATTTCGTAAATGTTGCATAGTTTACTCTGCCTCTCCATATCGCGATTTGTGAAACTCCGATAAGGGATTAGATCAACGGTCCAAATTGAATCTTGTCTTGACGGCTGCGATTGAATTGCGATATCGCATATCGCGAAATCGAAATTTCTGTTACATTGTGTTCTTGTCTCCTTGATATCGTGATTCGTGAAACTCTGACAGTGGTGTCCATCTGTTGACGTCACATGTGGATTGACACGTGTTGAACACTACCACGTGTCACTCTGATTCATGAATTACATGTGCCTGAAGTGTTGAATCTGCCTGACACTTGTCATTACCTGGTTGTGCCATGTGTTTCTAGCTGACGTGGTCTGCTGACGTGAGTCAGGTTGACGGTCCATGATCTCGATGAATCAACGGTCCAGATCGTTTTCGAGATCTCGCATCTCGCTGTTCCTTAGCTGGAGGTTCTCGTCACTCCAAGTCATGATAGGCAAAGCTCCGAGATGGAGGTCAGATCAACAGTCCATTCTCGCACTCTCGCTACTCGTGACCTCGTGAGTTCTAGGGTTGAACTCTCATGCTCTTATCTCACGAATCCCCGAGACGCGAGAGGTCAATGGGGTGTTGACTCCCCTTTCTCAGGCGACGCGTGTCTGCTTGTCTATTCACGGGCCCACCTTACGATTCTTCCATGTGTCCCTCGTGGTTTCTCTCGGCACTTCACAACTTCACCACTTGGAGTACCCAATACTTGGGCTCTCACCCTGCGAACTTCCGAGTTCGCGAGATCTCTCGATCTGCTCGCCACTTCGCCACTCGTGACATTGAAAGGCTTCCCTCTATGACTCCCGATGTCTGAGTCCCTGATATGGGTGAACTCATGACACGCGTCCGCCCCAAATGAACGGCTCAGATTAAGTTGTGATTTCTCATATCGCGATTACACCCACTTCTCCTTGTACCTTAAAGGACATGCAGGTTCTCCTCGATCCAACAGTGGTTGGACCCTACACTCAGATCTAACGCCTGAGATCTATCCTCCTCTTTAGCGCGCTCCTCTTGTCTATATTCAAATCTGATGGCCCTCATTCAGTCGGGAATTTTGGATGGGATCCAACGATCAGAAATGCTGCACAAACTTTATGGGTCTTCGATCATTCGATCAATGTTGTGTTGCCTTCAATCATTCACCTTCGATCATTCGACCTTCCTGAACTTATCTTCTGTTTTTGCCATCAATGATAAGCATACGCTGCCTGTGAAACATGCCAAACATCCTATGTCCATTCTTCTGATCTTATCGAGGTTGCTCTACAGCGTCTTCCCAAAATATTTCTGGTGCCTGTCTGTTACATTCTTCCTGTACTTGTGCCATCTTCATTTCTGTACTTGCCATCAATGACAAGCATATGTTTCCTGTTAAACATTTTCCAACACACCCTTCCCATCCTCTCCCTAGCCCATTTATATGCATCCTAGTTTTGGATCCGGAGGCACCATGGCCCCACCATATACATCTTCATTTGATAGGAGTCATGTCCCTTAACCAACTTTCACTGTGGGAGGTTGGAATCTCCCCTCTTACGGATCCAATCCTAGCCATGTTTTTTCAGCAGACAGTACTCAAATGGGTGGTTATTCTACTTATTACACCCCATCTGTGTATCCTTCATCCGCCATGCTAGTTCCTACAAACACTTTTCCCATGGTAGGTCCTCATATGTCCTTTGGTATTTCATACAGAGGGAACCCATTTTCTGGTACAGGGCACCCTCTTCACGGGGCCCCTTCACATGGGGAAACATATATCCTCACTTGAATAATCCTTATCATACTTTTGTCTCTTCGCAAACATCTACTTCAGTGATAATGCCTGTACAAACCTCTATGGATCAATTAGGTAGAGGATACTATCTTTTTAGACAGGGACATGGTGTAAACCAGGATCCTTACTGGCCTGTAATGTCTCAAATCCAGTCTTTCCTAGGACCTTGGTCTCAAATTCCAAAACAAACCACTGTTGCTAGTTTAGTCACTGTCGGTCACACTAGAGATCCATCACCAACTCTTGTTAGTCATGTTGGATATTGGTCGAAAACTTCTGCAAGTCATGTTGAAGACCAACAACTAGCTATTGCTAGTCATGCTGGGGGCATCACTCTAGTCTCCATGAGTCATATCGCCATTAGATATCCAACCTTTGTACATCATGTGGGAGATGAATCTCCAACCTCTTCCAATCACGCTGAGAGCATGTCGCCAACCATTATAAATAACATTGGGGGAATTCATATGGTTGAGAAGCCTAGACATGTCAGACATAAGCACAAGTTCCTTTGCAAGAATTTCAAAGGATATCACCTCAATCATTTGTTTCCTGCTACTATCGAGATATCGGAAGCATGGTTCTCACCTGGGGTCCCTTCAGGTTATGAGGTGTTTGTGGTTTTTCCACACTTTGTTTCTCCTTTTATTGACATGGCAGTCATGTTGATGCAATCCTCGCTTGACCACACGCCCATTTTTTAGGGTGATGCATCTCCTAAAATTGTTCCCATGCATCCTATTCAACCAATGGTTGAATAAGTGGTCATACTGGTGCAACCTCCGGTCAATCAAACTCTTCTTTTGGAGGGTGATGCATCCTCCAACCATGTCATTAACATTTCTAGTACTGAACCTTTTGAACAAAAGAGAGTTTTACTCTCCCTGAGCACTCTCCCTCCAAGTCCTAAAGAGGTTCTCTTTGAATGGGATGGTCTTTTGGGGTATCCAATGCCTCCTCTTATTCCTTTGCAAGTAAGAGACGTTATCTGATATAACATGGAGAAGCTAACCTCCACTAGCACTTTATCCTCCTCGAATTGGAGAGCTTTGGGTTTTCCCAATATTGTGTCAGCTATTCGTAAGATGATGATCTTTCACAAAAGTCCAACACGGGAGCCTTGAACTCACCCATGACATGCCTCCTAGAAACCCCCCAACGAGTCTGATTTAAGCTCTTTTTCAGACTCGTCTAAAAAGATAAAATATTGTCGAGTGAATTTGTCTCTTTCACACTCATTAATTGGATTTGAAAGATCATGAATCTTAGTTAAGCTCTTTTTCGACTCATTTTCAAAAGGAAAAAATATTGTCGAGTGAACTTGTCTCTTTCACACTCATAAATTGGATTTGAAAGGACGTCTATTTGGTACAAGTTTATCCATTTTTCAAACCAAGTAGACTAAGATTACGAAAAATGACATTTTTTGGCGTTAAGTTGTGATTGCATCTCATGCCCTTGCTTGCAGTATTGAGCCTATTGTCGGTTCTTGATTTGTGTTATAAACCATTTTCCTCAACAGTTTTTCATCCTCAAACCAAGAAGAGCCTTGTTTATATCCTTCGCAACTTGACATCCTATAGCCAGGAGGGAACATTCCCCCGAGTGTCCATCTCCCGCATGCACCTCCTTGCATTGAGCATTGGTATGTTCCATTGTTGGAACTAGTTTTTCTTACTTGTGACACTCCTTCCCTCCTCTATATCATAGAATTCATTTGACTATGAAAAAACAAAAAAAGACGGGTGGTAAGGGATTATTATCTTATATTGGCAGCAGTCGTGTCTCCTTTGAAGAAAGCACAAAATTTTTGAGTCCACTTGTCATCATAATTTTGGGTTTAGCATGCCCTTAGGAAGATGAGATCGTTACATAGAGTTTACTCCCCTGATTGGTTACTCTTCCAGTCCCTATGGAGAGTTTGATTGATGCCTCCAGCATCTCATGGTTTCATCAGTGAGTCTTTGCTGCCAGAGTCTTCCATATGTCTCATGCTCTTGTTCAAAGGATGTCTATAAAACTGTGTCATCCATTCCTCAGAACTCTTGACTTTGCATGTCATCCATACCCTCAGTTTTTCTCAGAATCACATGAAGTTGTAGTCCTATTACGCACCCTAGTCCTACTTTCCTCATTGGTAGGTAACCTTGAACCCAACATTCAACATTTCATCATTAGTCATTGAATGGATGGTTTCCCTTGTGTTCGATGACAAGACATCTATTCACACATTGGGATTCATGTTGTGTCTTGGATTCCATTAGCCTTATTGGTGGTTTCCTCGCATTTGTCTATTTTTCCTCATTGTATTCTATTCAGAGGGTCTTTTTCGTGTACCGCTTGCACCTGGCACATGCGAAAGATGCACAAGGTCGTTGGTTCGTGAACATGTTCTTCGTCCAATTTCCTCCAAATCATCAAGCTCCTACTTTGTACCTTGTGCTGAATGCTGAGAGATGACTTAATGCTCTCCTTTCAGCGGGTCTCCTTCCATCAACTTCAGTTCATCTATTCTGGAGATGAGACCTAGAGTCCAATGACTACCTAGAGGCTTGCATTCATTAGTGGCAGGTTCTCTCACCATCAATAGTTGGGAATACATCAATCTATCATGATCAATGGATTCTTCAAGTGTTCGAAAGTGACTCCTTTATTTACACTTGTAATAATGTACTCGGTGCCTTGATACCTACCTTCATCATCAGTAGGTTGTCTCGCATTTGTTAAAGATATATCTCAATGACCAGTAATCAAACGAAGTCTCATTGTGTTCGACCTAAACTCCTTTATTCACATGATGTAGACTTGCACCTTTGGCAGATTGTGTAGAAGACTTGAAGACATCAATTTATAGTCGCAACTTTCCTAAGTTGTTGCTACCTTTTCATTGGACCCATACCTGTGTGACTTCAGTGATCATGGGAGATCAGATTGTACTTCTTTGTATATAGATATCTTCAGATTGATTTTGATACTGGTTTTACTAGGCCTTGTTCGTGACTATGACAGCCTTTGGCATGTAACCACATTTTTATTTTCCTATTCATGTTCATGGACAAGTGTTTGGTATATTTTCACATGGATCTATAGTGTAATTCAAATTGGCAGCCATGTATGCAAAGTCAATACATATTGTAATGAACAACTAGTTCTTCCAGTTGGGTCCCCATTACTTCACTTCTGGGTTTTATAATGTATTTTGGCCATCACAGATACTCCTTCGACCTCACACATTAGGTGGCATCTGTTATAGCAAGATTTGCCTCACCCTATGCAATCTTGCACATAGGACCTTTTGCCATTTCCCTATGCATATTTGAAGTCCCTTTTTGCAAACCTCAGAGCTAAAAACATTATTTTTCCACATATACATGCCCTGCCTATATTACAACATGTGTATACGTAGGTTTCACCACTACAGCCCAGATACATCGGGAAATGTGACCAAAATTAAAAAATAGTGTCAGGTATCCATGTCACGTCACGAGATCAATGATCCTTGGCCTTCCATATACTAGAAACATTTGGACTCGGTCCTTCAATTACACTTGAAGGCTATAAATGGGCCAAATCCGAGCTATGGAAAAGAGGAGAAAGAATTCAACTTTGAGAGCAAAGTTACTCTGGAGAAATTATTCACTTCACATTAAGTATGCATCCCTTTTTCCTTTAAGTCTGAACACATTGTTCATCCCCCAAGCTCTTCCCTTATTGATTGAGAACTTAATTGTCTCTCTTATATGATCTTGCCTTTGGTGGAGGATTGAAGTGGTGGAGGCCCAACTGGAAGGAACTTAGTTTCTCAGTTCTGAACCTTGCCGACACATAAGTTTTTAACTCATTCACTTCTTCTCATTATATCTTAATAGAAATACTCTTTTCTCGTCCAATTAATATCTCACAAATATTTGAATTGTTATTCCATGGGAGTATTTGTTATGAATGTTTATGGATTATGCTATTGAATGTGATAACATGATATATTATCACCATATGCTTGCATTTCTTGGTTGTTGAGAACTAGTTGCAGGTATATTGTTTTGGGTCAAATGCTCAATGGTGGATTTCATCGAACGTTTGGGTGAGGTAGGCCTTTTATCTTGTCCTGCTAGCATATTTATTTATATATCATACTTGAGAATAGATTTTATTTCTGCAGTCATTTCCATCTGTTGTGGTTTACCCCTAGCCATAGAGAGATTTTCCTCATAACAGTTGGAAAACTACCCCTATACTGATATGGCTTCCCTTCAAAGCATGTACTTTGATACCATGATTAAATTCTTACTCCATCACCTAGGTACCTTTCTATCTAGTGATTTCCTTACTGCAATCGGATTAGCAACTCACAAAACAATAATACACTATTAAAATATTCAACTCAATATCATGCAGTTGAATCATAAAGTAGGAAACCAAATCAAGCACACATGAACACTAGTATTTTGGGTAGATACCCTGGAGGAAAACACCGGAGGGGAAACCAATAGTGAGAACCATTTTATTATACTAAAATTAGGGCTCTTGTAACATGGATTATGGCCCACTAAGAGAAATACAATTTCAGAATAACCTAGGAAGTTATGACCTGTTATACGACCAGTTATGGCATGCTTTTCGAGGTATCCATGAATTGGCCTTCTGTGACCCACATATATCTGTGACTATCTCCACTGTGACCCATGGATGTGTACGAAAATATCTATACAATCCAACACTCTCCTATGGCTTACTTCGACTGAAACCCACCTTCGTATGCCTCTATTCTCTCTTCTCCTTGAATTATATGATCTCTAGATGAAAGTCCTTCTTAACCTATACAAGATATTGAACCATAGTCCTTCGTGATCTAATACTTTGTGTGTTGACTGTCTCAACACAAATCCTGTCAAGTGTATTTCTCCTTCACCCTAGCCTTGGTTTTATAATCATGAGTTACAATCTATTTCTAATATCACTAGAGATTAAGATTTCATGTGAACACTGCATGCTAATATTACCTATTAAGTAGTTTTAGTACTTTACTCAAATAACTGAATTAACTAGTAACATAATTAATTAATAAAAGAAATTTACTTTAATAATTCCTTCAACAAAAGTAAATTCAAGAGTAGAAAGATTTGGACAATTTCCACAAATCTAGACACATAGACCTATGCAGAAATACCTCTCTTATGCTACCACTAACATCAACATCGTAGTCATTCTAGGATCCTTGGGAGTACTTGGTTGTCCTTGAGAATTATTTCTGAAAAATGGTGGCTTAGTCCCCTTCCTCCTATGTTCCATCTTTCTTTTCTTATTCTCTTCCCAAGCCGTTTTGAAAGTCGGTATTCCCCTTTGTTGATCATTGAGACATTTAGCTCACCTTATGGTTTCCTCCAATGTCTTGGGGTCATCATATTGTATCTTGTCACTGATAAATGATGGAATCCCGCGCAGGTACCTCTGAATTTTAACTTTCTCATTCTTTATGAATGCAACATATTTCAACATCTCTAAGAATCTTCTTTCGTACTTATATATTGTCATACTCCCAAGATTGAGTTCAAATAACTCCTTCATTTTATTATTATAGTATCACTTGGTTAATTATATCTTTTGAAAATACCTTTTAAACTACCTCCAAGTAACCTTATTCTCATCAGTTTGATGCACTTTCATGAATTGATCCCACCACATTGATGCTTTTCCCTTTAGTTGATAGATGTTGATTCTCCCTTCTTCCTGCACATAGTAATTATGAAACTGGAAGTACTTCTTCATGCCCAGTAGCTAGGTCTCCGCATATTCATCCTTCTTTTGCTCACCATTTATCCCTGATCTTATTCATTTCTCCCTGTAGCTCTTCCACCCCAATCCTTCTCTTATACTTTATGATAAGAGATGGACTTGAGGTACTGCACACTTTCTTAAATGAATGCTTTGGTGAGTTATCGTGATGCATGTCAACACTTTTTGTTTTTCTTCTCTCGTCATGAGACTTGCGACTCCTTGACTTGCTTGACTTTGTCTCCTTATCCATTTTATTTTCTATTCTGTCCAAGCTTTGCATCAACTTGATATTGAAGCCATCTTGTTACTCCTTGGATTTCATAAGCCTCTCATTATCATCTTTATAACTTTGGACATATTTTTCAAGAAGTCCCTTTATGTTTTTTACCAAGATTATGTGCTCCTCCTTGCCTTCTCTATGCTCATTGGATTATGTACTATCTATACCCACATCGATATTCAAACCCCCGAATTCATCATCATGATCATAAGTTCTATGCACATCTTCCATGCTTTTGACTCTCTTCATTGATTCTATCATGATCCAATCGATGTTAATTATACAAAATGTGCAAGCAATAATATTTGTTAGAAAAATTCATGTGACAAATTTATGAAAACTCTGCACAATTTTTTTAGAACCCTTTCTTTTGATTTCTTGGATGATTTTAACGTCCTAATTTAAAAATTTTGGGCGAATAATTGGACTCCTCTGTCCAAAAATTTCCTATTGATTCCTCCCTTACGCAATTCTAAGTCTTGCATAATAAATTATGGTCATTTGGAATTCAACCAAATACCCTTTTACTCTTTCTTTCTTCTTTAGGAATCCCATGTGCACACTAGTATTCAACATGTACCAATGCACAATGTCAATATTTAAAATATACACCATGTATCAATATTACATGTGCACCACTAGTTTTTCTCTGCACAACCCCAAATTTAACTGCACAAACCCATGGACTATTATGTTTTGCGCAGTTCCAGATCCACACCCTGCAATGTCAAAATTTAGTGCGCACACTTGTAGATTCTTATTTTATGTGCATCATGGTCGTGCTATAATTCCAAATTCACCACTTACCTGTCTGAATTTTTCCTTAAGTATATACTCGTCCCATGCAATCTCAGTTTTGAAATCGGGGCTTTTATACCAATTTGTAATGTACCTAGCCTCCTAGCTGGGACCCATTACCACATTGTAACATCTCCACTACTACAAACTCCCTAAATTAATCTCTAATACCAACCTATAATGTTCCCTGTTACCATCACTAACAAATTCTTTGATACCACTTTGTAACATCCCCAACTTACTATTGAGTGATGCCACTCCAAAAATCTAGTGTATTTAATTCTACACTATAACGTTAATATGCGCAAAAACACGTGAGGTAATGTGCACGATCCCAAGCTGGATCACGCCACACAAACTTTCCTCTTTAGACACCAGTTATAATAGTGGAATTAACACATAATACAAGTGCATGCATAATCATTCAGTGCACACAAGTATTACTGCATGTGTAACCACTCCGAACACATGAATACTACTGCGCATGCAACCATTCTTATGCCACACACAGATTCAATTCTCTTTGTGTGTGTGTATTTGCTTCCCCATGCACACAATGATTCCAATCTCTTGCACACACAGATTATTTCCCTGCATGCACAACAATTCTAGCCTTACGTCAGAAACTCATGACCATTATTACAAAGTTAATTAAAATAAATACTTAATAATTGTCATACTATGCATGTGCGACAATAATTATTGTATAAAACATCATGCTTACATGTACAAACAACATCATACATAATAACAACATTTAATTATTTGCAATGTCATAGAGGAAATAAGCCCATATCAGACATAGATAATTAAGCACACAATAAATTATACAAGAACATAAAGGAAACTTATAGCCAACTGTGAGCAGATCTTAGATGTTCATCCCAACCATAGACTTTGTTTCTCATATACTTTCAACAACAGGTCACCCCTGAGCTGGGGATTAAACTCCACCAGGGAAAAAGGATTCCTAATTCCAGGGTAAGGTTTGATAATCAGCATATTCCAAGGCGCTCAACTTCTACAACTATCCTACAGTATCTCATTCTGGACATACCTATCCCACCCCAAGAAGTGTGCCCCTTCTCATCTCAACAATCCCTCGGCTGCCCAAATTCCTTTTTATGGATTTAACAACAAGTCAATAAGAAGTCTCAGAGCCTTGTAACTAATTCCTAGTGCACAAGGGAACAATTCCTAGAAAATTTCTCACCTCGAGAGAATGTACACGGGCCTGACAACCCACTTATTCAACAAAAAATCTCTCACCGAGAGAGAATTCTCACAGGCCTGAAAACCCGCCTTTTTGACAACAAGTCTCTCAATTGGAGAGAATATTTAGGGCTCTAAAAACCTACCTCTTCGAAAGAAAGACTCTAGTTAATATATGGAAAATCCCCTTTCCAAGATTTTCTCTGTAGATAAGGTAATGGTCACTCCATGTTCATATGGTCCAACCGACGAAGAAAAGTGAGTGATCTCCCCAAAATACACTAAGTTTTAGTCATATATTTCCATGGTCATAACTAGACACTTGTCACCTTCAGAATTAGATTTATCCACTTTGTGACTCTTTCCCATCCCTCGAGAACTCAGGTTAAATAAATATCCATAAATTATACTTTTTATAAATATGAATAAAATATTCCCAGGACTTAATCCCCTATTTTCCCTTTTCGGTGGAGTTTATCCCCCCGTCTCTTTTCATCTGATTTCTCTGCACACAACAATGTGATTTTATTAATAATTTGAGTGTGATTACATTTTACAAGGATAGGCGCACTGGCCTTTTTTCATCCTGGCTCACCTGCCCAATAACCACACACAACCTCTCCAACCTCAAATACATATACATATGTATATATAAAACTCGGTACGATGTGAACTTCAAGGTAATCCTCACACACTTACTTAGGTGTGCACAACACTATGCAATGTGAGAACCCTTCCCTTGATGCACAATCCACATGAAATTACTTAGGTGCGCGAAACACTATGGAATGTGCATGCTCTTTATTTGGAAAACAATCCTCATGCACTACTCAGGTGGTGCAAAATTGAACCAAAACTTGGTGCCAATGGCTCACCAAAATGTATGTACATTTACATTTTCATTTAAAATTAGGGTTTGGATTTGGGGTATTACATCCCACTTAGTTACTGGCAGATCACCCTCCAACCTAAGTGTTTCCATATGGCTTTCCCACCAGGTTAAAGCATGGCCTTCTAACTTCAGTATGGAAAATAATATCTTTTGTTCTTCATCTATATGGTGAACGTTGAAATAAAATTCTAGTTGCTACAACCAATTATTTAGTTTTAATTCATTGATATTACCTTGGTATGGCCTTATTTCCACTTTCACTTCCATACTGAATAAATATTCTGAAGGGTTTATGGTATTAGAACTCGACTTCTCTTCCTTGGGTTCTTTCTACGATTCCTTTTCTAGGTATTCATTATCTCCCAATTTTCCCTCTAATCTGATCTGTAAATTAGAGCCTCCAACCTATCTAGATGGTTTGAGATTGATTTCTAGAGCCTCCATGAGGAATTTGATATTGTGGTTGATATCGGTGACCCGTTCTTTCAGCCTAGAAAATACCTCTTCTATTGGATCTCGAGGATTGTTATGAAGAAACTCGTCTACCATGGCTAGGGTTTTTGTGACTTCTCTTTAAGTTGATTCTTGGATTGTGCAACTTCCCAAAAATAACCAAAACAAACATGCTCTACTACCAATATGATCTGTAAACTACCATGGATATTCCACTGGACAGTTCATTACAACATATCTAATAAAATACTTAAATCTATGTTGTGAATGTTAATTTCCTTTAGATCTAAAATTATTTAATTATTGGTTTTCTTCTTAAAAATGTATGAAATAGATGAAATGTGAGAAATAGAGAAAATAAATAATACACATACCATACACAAATAAATATAAGATATGAATTGGGAAACCCAATACGAGAGAAAACCCAGCTAGAAGGTGAGGCTTGTATGCTCTCTTTTCTTCAAATGAAAGTACAAATAAAGAGACACTCTCTGTGGAATTTCCTTTGACACTATGGTCTATATGGATGCTAAAAAATATATCCTCCTCTGTTATGCTCAAATAATACCATTCTCATATGTTTTTCTCAACTATAGAACAAGCTACAATGCAAAATAAGGGAACCCTTTCTCCTCCTAGTGGCTCGATATTTAACATAGCCCGATAGCCATCTAGGGTTAGGGTATCGAATTCCTCAACCCTAAATTAGTGATCGGGTTTGGACCTTATAGAATGTTCTATAAAGTACACTACATGGTTATCCCCACACATTTAAGTAATGGGGGTTGAAATAGCTTCCACTGACACCATGGTGATCAATAAGGCAGGTCAACTTGCGAGAGGCCTAACTTTCGCATACAAACTGCAATTGAGGTGATTCTTGCACCATTGGAAAGGTCTTGGTGGTAATAATATATATGGTGGCTACATAGTAATGTTTGGACCATAAAAAAATTTGTTTTATGCCTCTAAATGTCTCCAAAATATTTCATTTGGTTTTTTGGACCCAAATTTCCAAATCGGGACTCACCGCTAAAATGGCTTTGCAAGTTGATATCTCCAATTTTTTCACCCATAAAGCATTGAGATAGATGAAAATTAATATAATGATCCAATGCAGATCAAAACTCCCCATTCAGGGATGGTTTTGGTCACCAAAATATTCACTGAATGAGGTGAGGAAAATTTTCCTCTACCTCATCCCTAGAGTACCACTTTGCTTTTTGAAAGATTTCCTTTCAATCCTATCTGTCAAAGGTCATGCTTCCCCTATATTATAGTTCTATAAAACTTCTAAAAATATATCTCATATGCGAACTCTTCTTGAGAATTTGGTGCTAAATCCTCTATGGAAGGTAATACCTACTCCTCCTCCTGATCCAACATGGAAGGCTCATAAAGTTTAAGATTTTCCACATTGACTATTGAGTAAATGTACATGTATGAGGGTAGACTAAGTATGTAGGTGTTATCTCCCACCTTATCTAATATCTCAAAATTTACATACTGTAGAGCCTTGATGATATTACTAGGACCCTGCAGACTTTCCTTGTTCAATTGTAACCAGACTATATCTCCCATTTTGAATGACTTCTCGGTTCAGTGTTGATCATGTCTGACCTTGTATTTTTCTCATGACTTCTTCAACGTCTAATATACTTTCAAATGGATGTGCCTAATCTTCTCAAAAAGTTGTTTTGATCATAATGCATCTCTTATGAGATCCTCCCTCACTTCTCCTTGTTTTCCATATACAACATCCAAGGGTGAAGGTGCAAAATATCCAAAGCAAGTTTCAAAATGTGACTTACTAGTAGAAGTGTGGATTGCTCTATTATCAGAGTGTTGTATGTAGATCATATTTTCATCCCAGGTATTCGAATGTTTCTAATTTTAACCCCTCAAAAGCTACACCAAATTCTTTTTGACTAATTTTTTATGCCCATCTGTCTCTTGATCGAATGTTGTAGATCTCTTCAAGTTAGTGTCCATATTCTCCCACAATGTAGTCCAAAATGCACCGAGGAATCAAGTATCTATGTTTGAAATGACACTCCTTGTTATCCCAAAGTGCACCGAGACCTGTTCAAAGAACATGTTTATTTCTTCCTATCATTTTGTGGTCTTTTTACAAGGCATAAGAATGCACATCTTGTTGAGACTGTCAAATACCACAAATATATATTCATGTCCATTCTTGGTTGTTGGTAAACCTCCCACAAAATCCATGGAAATGCTTTCCAAAGGTCAAGTGGGTATAAGTAAGGGGTGGTATAGACCTTGCTTCTTGTTGTTAGGATTGTTGGGACAACAGAGAATACATCCTCTATGATATCGACCTACATCTTCTTGTATTCTGGGCCAATCCACATACCTCTGCAAGTTGGAAATTGTCTTCCCAACACCAACTTGTCCTGCAATTTTGGAAGTGTAATACTCTCTGATAAGATGTAGTCGTCCACCTTAGGGACATAGAGATTGCAGAGCTTGTAGAATAAACCATTTTGGAAATGATAGTCAACCTTGTTCTCACCTTATTCTATACGAATTTGGCCCTGTAGCTATTGTAAAACCTCCTTGACGTCCTCATATTATGTGTATGCCTCTCTATATGCATCATGGGTAAAAGGTTCCATGTTCATCATAGTTCCCAAAGAAATAATTTTGGATGTGGGTGACCTTGGAAGCATCTTTTACAACTTGTTTGTGTTTTCCTTCTTATACGTGATGACTAGATGAAATTGATATAAAAACCCCATCCACTTGTAATGCCTAGTTTGTTTTTTCTTAATCTAGGCCTGCAAATATTGTAGTAGGTGGTGATATGTGTGGATGATGGTATTTTTTCCCATAAGATAGTTCTTCCACTTCTTGACAACTTGAACCAGGGAATAGAGTTTCTTGTCGTAGGTAGGGTAGTTGAGAACTGCCCCATGAAATATTTCAGAATGATAGCATATAAGTATTCTTCCTTGCATCAAAACTTCTCCCATGGCATACCCACTTGCATATATCACCACTTCAAAAGGATTGTGCAAGTTTGGTAATGTGAGAAATGGTGCTTGGTAATGGCATACCCACTTGCATCTATCACCACCTATTTTCCGTTTTTTTCATGAATGGTTTAAGATGTAGAGAGCGAATGACCGTCTAAAAGTTAATCTATTCTCTACTCTACCCCAAACATACCCAAAAAAATGAAAATAAAGCAATAAGAGATAATATCAGGTAACTGTACCTTTGATCCCACGTCTGGTGATGATCTCCTCAATCTTGGTAGTTGCAATGATTGCACGTCTCCTCCCAAGGATGACCTGCATCCAAAGATAGGAAAACAAGGACTACAAGCATGCTATTCTATTCATGATTTAGGGTTAGATATCAAATGCTAAGTATAAATAAATGAAAATACACAAAACATCATCATTTAGAATAGGAAAATGTGATTCTTTTATTCATCATACAAATACTGAAACTTACAATCTGTGTCGCCCACCGTTCCGTGAAACTGGTCCAGGCTCCTCTTTACCATGCTCCAAGTGCACTTTGAATGTAATTCTTCTCTCAATATTTTGATCACCTCAAGGAAGGGAATGGATTGAAAGGAGGAAGAAGGGGCTGATGAGGGAATGTTGAGGCAATATCTCACAAAAGGTAGCAAAAGCTTGGGCAAGGAGGAGAAGTGAAATTGGGTAGAGTTTCATTGTAAATTATGCTTGAATGTGAAATGAGACTCCAACACCTCCTTTATATGAAAAAAGAATGGTTATTCAGTTAGGTGACATGCTATAGCAGGTGAATTGGTTGGGAAACCTCCAATAGCCTGTGAATTTCAATGAATTCCTTGCAACTTTTTAATTTTTGCAACTTTTGCAAGCATACACAGGTTGTAATGGTGTAGCAAGTGTATGCATGTGAGTTGTAGTGATGCAAAAAGCGTATGTACATGGGCTGTAATGGTGCAGGGCGCGTACATATTCTAAAAAATAGTTTTTTAAGAAGATCTTCTTAGCAGTTCTTTGGCAAAATATGCAAATAAGAGGGCCAATTCCATGTATGCATGAGTAGGGTATTTTAGGGCTATAACAATATTGATTTTTCAATTGATCTTATTCCAAGAGTTACAACTGTATCCAAATATACTTATAGAATGAGTACCCCTGAGCTAATAGAGATAAATATAAAATTACAAGAGATGTTGGAAAAGGGATATATTAGACCCAGTGTGTCTCTATGGGGAGAACCAACATTGTTTGTAAAAAAGGACAATACCCTTAGACTATGCATTAACTATAAGAAATTGAACAAGGTTACAATGAAAAATAAGTATTTGTTACCCCATATTGTTGACATGTTCAATCAATTAAGAGGGGCCATGATATTTTCAAAGATCAACTTGAGATCTATATCATCAAGGATTAAGATATTCATAAAACAACATTCAGGAAATGGTATGGTCATTATGAATTTGTGGTAGTTCCATCCAGACTTACCATTGCACCAACCACATTCATGTGTCTTATGAATAGTGTCCTCGATAAATATTTGTATTGGTATTTATCAATGACATCCTTGTCTACTCCAAATATAAAGAGTAACATAAGGAATATCACAAAATAGTATTACAAGCACTGAGAGAGAATCGGTTGTATGCCAAATTTAGCAAATGTGACTTCTATCAGAAACAAGTCCACTACTTGGAACATGTCATTTTAGAACAAGGGATTGCAGTTGATCTAGAAATGATTAAGGCCATCATGAATTTCCCTACTCCGAAAAACTTGACGGATGTGAGATCATTTATTGGGCTAGAAGGATATTATCAAATACTCATTAAGGGATTGTCCAAGATTGGTCATTGTTGAGTCTCAGAATTTCCATCCTTTCACAATATTTCTTTTGACTTTTAAACCATTTTCTTCTTTTCTATAACAATATTTTTATTCCATTTCAATATTTATATGTGGGATTAGACTCAATATTTTCCAATGCATTTATTTTAATATTTTAAGTGAGTTTATGATTAAATATTAGAAAAATAACATGTTTTCACTTGTCCTTGAAAGTTGGGCAAGTTTGGTAATGTTTACGGGTATATTTGGAGATTCCAACAATGCCAGATTTTACTACTTAGCCTCAAATTCGAATTCCCTCTTCAACTCTTGAAGATTTGATGAATATTTCACACGATCACTCAAGTATCTTGGATGTCATGGAAGATTTGTTATCAAATATTTTAGAGATATTTGTGAGAAACGTTTTAGAGATATTACTTGCTAATTATTAGCAAATGGTTGTAACCACATGAGAGATTTGCAAATTTAAATTTATTATTGGTTATCTTAGTTTTGTAAAAATAAGAGTACCTTCTCCATTCCAAAGAGAGGACTCTTGGAGCATATGTCTAGATGATGATGGAATATAATAAATTATTTTGATATTTCTCTTCATATAGCTTCTCATTTTCTAGTTTTATAAAAATGTGATTTGATTTAGGTTTTTTTTATGTATATTAGTAGTAGCATGTGATAGTTATTGGATGAATAAGGATGGTATGTTCATACTTACCAAATTCAGTAGAGTTGAAGAAGCTCATCGTGGATGAACTTCACAAGAAAACACACTTAGGGAACCCAAGTTACCAAAATATTATCATTGCAATGTGGAAACAATATTATTGGCCTGGAAAGAAAAGGGAAATTGTGGACTACATTTCTAGATGTATTGAGTGTCATCAAGCCAAGGTTGAACACAAACACCCAGCAGGATTACTACAACCCTTACTAATTCCTGAGTAGAAATGGAAAGTTATATCAATGTATTTCATCACGGGACTGCCAAAGACGGTAAAAAAACATGATGAAATCATGGTTTTGGTTAAAAAAATGACAAAGGCTTCTCACTTTATCCCTATAAATTCAATCCCTAAGGTGGTTAACAATGCAGAAATTTTCATGAGGGAAATTTTCAGATTGCATGGTATGCCTAAAACAATTATATCCGACAGAGATGAAAAGCTCACATCAACATTTTGGAAAGCATTGTTTGAGGGATTGGGGACACAATTAAACTTCATCACTACCTATCATCCCCAAACTGATGGGCTAACAGAAAGGGAAAACTAAATACTAGAATACATGCTTCAAATGTACATCATGAATAAACCAACAAGATGGGAGGACTACCTACATTTGGTACAATTTGCTTATAACAATGGCTATCAAGCATAACTAAAGATGAGTCCCTTTGAAGAAATCTATGGTAGGAAGTGCAATATCCCAATTAGCTGGGATAATATAGTGGGTAGAATTATGCTTGGACTCAAGATGATGAAAGAAATGGAACAAGAATTCATTAAAATTAAAAAAATGTGAAAATAACCCAAGATAGGTAGAAAATATACGCATATAAGAACAATACACACAAAGAATGTAAAGTTGGAGAACATGTGTATCTCAAAGTCAAACCCCAAAAGAGTTCCTTGTGGCTAGGGACCTATTCTAAACTTCCATCCCGATATTGCAAACCCTTTGAAATCTTAGAAACAATTGGACCCGTAGCATACAAGCTTCCATTGCCTCCTAATGTTAAAACACATAATGTTTTCCATGTCTCATTGCTTAAAAAGTATGTACATGATCCTAACCATATCATTGATTGTGTTGTGATATATGTGGAACTAGAGGGAGAGCTCCAACCATAACCCATGTGTATACTAGAAAATAGGGCAACAATGCTCCATAATTGATCCATCGCCCAGGTAAAAGTGTAATGGAAGCACTTTGGGCCAAGTGAAGCTAAATGGGAAATGGAGGATGCCATGAGAGAGGCATATCCAATTTTGTTTTCATCTTAAGAAATTATTGTAAATAACATAACACCAAGGATGATATTATTCCAAGGGGAAGGGTATTTAATTTCCCTATTTTGATTCCCTGATTAAATTCGTAATTATTTATGTTTAAAACCAGTTTTATTTTGACATGGATATTTTATTATCATGCCATGGTTATATAGAAATATTGAACATTGCATATATTTTGATTTTTCAGTTAATAAAGAAACCATACAATTGATTGAGCATGAGTGCCTATAGGGACCATGATACCATGAATGGGAAAAAGTGAGGGGGCCAAAAAGGTGGTTCTACATGTCAAAAATCACAAGCCACCCTTGCTAAACTATTTTGTGTGATGCTAAATTATTTTTTCGAATTACCATCTATTTTTCCCTTTGACTTATCCAAAGCCAATAATTGAATGCATGTAAGGACATAGGTGGGAAAGTCCTCTCACCAAATAATGAGGTCATGAGAAGGTACCCATATGATGGGAATTGTATAATTAACTACATGTAAGAGGTGGGTGAGATATTCTTTTTACTATGTTATTGAGGTATGGCTGAGTATGATCAATTTTGGGAATGGTGAGATTCAAAGAACACATGGGAAAAAGAGTGAGGAATTTGACTAGAGGAGAGAGATGTGTTTTGGGAAGGAAGGAAGTGAGGAAAAATAGAGTGCATTCAAATAAAGAGATCCAACCATAGTGTGTGAAAAATACCAACCAAGAAAATAAGTGTTTACCACCTTGAGAAGAGTACGAAATCTAGGAAAATTGTTGGAGTTATAGGACTACAACTTGGGCCTTTCTAGGCACACACTGAGGAGCACTGGATGGGGGGGCTTATGAGGGTATGTGTAGAATATAAGGGATTTGTCTCTATATGTTGTGTGGGGAAAGCATTGTGGTTCCCAAAAGATGTTTTATGTTCCTAAGAACTTAGTAGTTTGTTCCTTGGAAATTAAATTCCTACATTAAATTGAGAGACTTCCCATAAAATCCTTGAGAGTGTCAATGTTTACCTTATGGTATTGTTGTTCCAGAGTTTGTACTTAAGGCTTGGAAGTAAAATGTCTAGGCATCCGAAAGTGAGTAAGGGGTAAAAAAGGAAGAAATTTCAACCTTCGGCAAGGGAAGCTAGGGATGATTTCTGGGTTGGCGTTGTCTAGCTTCCAACTGTTCTTGGACGTTTATATCCCTTTCAATCGTTGCCCATGAACGTTCGAGTTCAACCCGAGTAGTGGCTGTTTTAAGAATAGTATCAAAAATATTTAAGGCAATATGTGTTTGATCAGATAGTCCGGGTTCGATATTAGGCTGTCTTGTTACAGGGACAGTCATAGAGGAATAGAATGATAAGAAAATATCAGAGGAATTTTAGGTGTTGTCTCAATTTCGGTCGTATAAAGGAGAGTTTACAGTTCCAGAAGTGAAAATAGGGTGCAAACCAAAGGCCCTTTCCCATAACTGAGTTATATTTTAATAGAGATGTATGAGGTGGGAGAAAACATTAAGTTGTCTATCATGTAGGGCTCCTATCAAGGGAGAATCTCACTTATAAACAGAAGAAGAAAAAGGTAAAGAAATAACCCGATGAAGCATAAAATATATATAGAAATCTAAAGTGTTGACTGGTCGTATACCTGCTGATAGATGGTACAGAGGAAAAATAGTAAACAATATAGAAAACTAGAATTCATTCACTATAGTAGAGGTTATACTAAATTATAGCGAAGCATTCATTAGATACATATATGAAATGAAATGAAATATGAGATACAGGGAAACAAACTCATAACACAATCATGACGGAATTGAGAATCTTCGAATTTGCTTTATATTAACTCTCAAGATAGAAAATCTCTATTACAATCGACCCAAAAAGGTCCAGCTTTTGTTCCTTCCTTCTATTGTATATTTATACAAATTTACATATAATGGAATCTCAATCGTTCCAAAATCTTCAGTTACAACAAGAAGGAGATCAATCGTTTCATTTCTTTACTCTCTGTCTTTATTTGGTGCCAGAAGCTTGCCCTTTCACATGCTCAGTATAAGTGACACATTTCTCCACCAGCCGAGATATCAACCTAGAGGGTTCTGCTTGACAATTGGCCTCGAAAATGTAACAATATTTGACTAATTGTGGCAAACTTTCTTCCATCTGTCGGTCTAGGGTGTCAATAGCGCATAATCTCACACTTGGTTTAATCATCCATTTATCTATTTGGATTATGTCTGCTAGAGTTACTTGTGAGACTTCGACCGAATCTATTTTTTCTTTCTCACATATATCAAGCAAGAGTTTCACTATATTCATTTGACTCAATGTCTCAACATTTCCCTCGCTATCAATACCCAACAGATTACCTTCTATAGAACCAAAATCCTCTTCAAAGGATTTCATTACCTTCTTGGCTTGCAGTGTACCTTCTGATATACTGTGCTCCCATTCTTTCAATAAAATATTTCCTCTGGTCTGCTCCGAAATGGAAAACCTGGGAGTATTTCCCGATTCCCTGTTGTTTGTAGCTATTACAGCCGCTTGAAATGTGACTCGAGTTGCTCCAATTTCTCTTTCTTTGACAGATAAATTTTCTAATACTTGATCAACGAGTAAGCAGTTGTCTCGAATCGTCTCCACCTTGGCAAGTAAACTTCGTTGGGCTGCAGAAACCCTGCTCCGAATCTCCAAAGCCTGGGACTGGAATATCCCGATATTTATGATTTGGCTTTCGGCGAACTCTAATCTAACTTGTAGCTTCTCAATCAACTCTTTTTGCTGGCCCACCTATATCTGACTGGTCTGAGCTACCAGCTCTACTTGTTCGAGCTTAGTTTTGAGTAGCTCTATCTCCTTTTTATCGACCAGACTTGCTTGTTCTATTCCTACGCTTGCCTGGTCCTTGGCAACCTCCTCTGCTGTGGCTAATTTAGCTTCTAAGGTTTTGATGAGGCGATTTTTTCGCTTCAACTGATTTTTCAAAACCCTGACTGAAAATTGGTTTGTTGTAGCATACGCCCCTAATGTCCCAGCTATTTCTGTCGCAAACTCTTCTTTCTTCTTGTCTTTCCCATCGGTCAACACCTTGAACTTCTTGGCTGTTGATCCCTCTTCTTGATAGAATTCTCTTGTTACCACAACCTTTCTATTCTTATCGAAAAAGAACTCATTTGGAGGGAGCTCTTCCATCCTTATAGGTCTCAATTCTTCATTTAAAATCCACCCTGCATCTATGTTTCCCTGAGTTGACTGCAAGGGAGTAATGGAGGCGATGGGATCTCCAATTTTCTTAGCTGGATATCCTGGAGTAGTAACTGGAGTCTGCTTTTTTGGTGGATCGGGAGTCTTTATTTCTAGTTTCGAACTCCTAGTTTTCTCTCCCCCGTCCTGGTGGTTTTCTTGGCTGGGTGTTGTATCTTTGGAGCCTTCGGCTTCTTTTTGTTGCACCTTTGTTGTACTTAGATTCTCACCCTGCAATACTGAGGGAAGACAACTGCGTCGATGTTCTTGGAATTTTAGAATATCGACCCTCTCTTTGGGTGCCAGGGCTTGTATCCGAGCCAAAACCTCGGCATAATATCTTGTGCCTTGGAAAATGTCATCCAAGGGTGAATTTTCGTGTTCGAACCCTTTAAGTCCACAACTGGCCAAGTGATTACTTACAACCCTTTGCGGATTGTGCTTCTTGAATTCAACATGAACCAATTTTAGGTCTTCCAGGGCTGTTGCCTCAGCTTTAGCATGCCCAAAATCTAACAAAGAATATGAATTTAAATGAATAGGAAAAGGTGGCCATACCTTATTTGAATATCCCTTAAGCTCCTTGCTTATGCCACCGATTACGGTTTGCCTAGCAACCTCACAACAAGCCAGCTTATCGGGTATGAATAATGGTAATGCATGTGGGGGAACAGAAGCCCCGAAAACCCTGAGATATGAGAATTCTGCTTCTACATACCAGTCGGCTATATTGCTGAGATTCATCGCTATACTGTCCGAGATCCTGGGTGGCTGGTGGCTGAAAATAGTGACATGCAGCGATACCATTACCAAGTTAAATATTTCATACACAAAATTTGTTGCTTTGTTTTCCCACAGTTTTGAATGGTAGACGTGGATGGGATCGGCCTCTGATGGAGTCCAACTCCAGCTCATTAAGGGAAAGGGCGTTAGAAAACACACGGTGTCCATGATATATGCAGACATAAAGAACGAAGCAATCTTTGCGCTCTCCCTCTGCACTTGATACTCTGTAATTTGGCTGGTCAAGCTATCAAACAGTATTTTATCCCAGTCAAAGGAACAGCCTTCGGTGACTGAATGTATTAGAGGCACCCAGTGAAGGAAAAAATGTGTGGTGTCCTCTCTCCTGTATAATCTGTAGGTCATCATAGCCACATATTTGAACCGTGGTTCCAGAGAAGCTATTGAATATATGCCATTACTATCCACCCTGAACTTCGCAAGGTGTGAGACCCAATCTTTGATTAAACTAGACATAGTCTTGTCATATTGCACACATTCCTTCTGTTTGAAATTCTCCAAGAATTCAGCATTGTATGTAAGGTCTGACACAGTTGGCAACTTGTACATAGCCTGCAGTTGTTCGGGTCTGAAAATCCCAATAGTGACCTTCTACTCATTGAAGATGGTTCTAGTTGGTATATCCACATGGTCTAATGCCCATCGGACCATATCATCGTAAGGGAGCAGTCGTGGCTTGGCCACTACTTTATGCAGTCCAGCTTGGGTGACGATCTTATATTTGGTGGTCAAGTTGTCTTTTTCATTGTCACTAGAATCATCCGAATAATCTACCAATTCGGACTATAGAACCTCAGAAAAAAATGACCAGGTCTTGACAGAGTCGACACTTCGAGGTGAAGTATCAGAGACGTTGTCTGAACCTTGTCCCGAAACCTCAACGTTGGCTTTAGATGCTTTTCGCGAGGCCATGGCGGGGGATCCTGCTTTAGCTCTTCTGCGATAAAAATATGTATACATACAGAAATTAGTTCGCTGAGAAAAGTTTGCTCTGTGTAACATAGAAATGAATTTGTGATAACAAATAATAGATCTATATATTCAACCATTTAAAACTCGGTACTTTTCAGGAACAAAACGGTCAGATCATTCTTAAATATAATTTAGCAATAAAAACCCAATCCTTACCCATCGATTCTCCTTGTTTCTAATTAATGCCATAAATTTTGACAGTTCGAAATGCAAGTTGGCGCAAGGAAAAATTAAGACTGCCTCGTAGATTGTGCATGCATCAAATCATAGGAAATACTGGCTTAGCCCAATTAATCAGGTTTTATCAACGTTAATTAATCTTTCGGTACTCACTACATCGGGAGTTTTCACTCTAACTATTCCAGCCTCTAAAACCTGAGATTGCGATAATTAACTTTGGTTAAATAAAAATGTAACTAGGATTAAGTGTTTAATTAATCATGTTTTAAAAAAGAAAGAATATCGTGGTTATTTATATCGCGACTTCGCGACTCGGAGATTCGAAGGTATAGATTCTGGGAGGTTTGTATGCTGAGTTGCGAAATCGCGAGATTGCGACTTCGCGACTCGGAGCTTCGAAGGTGATCCGAAATCAGATCCAGAAGCCTGACAGGGCTTGAAAAATATTCAAAAATGAAAGTGCTCATAATCCAACGAAGCCAGTGCTATTGCGTCCGTCTCGTCTTCCTGATTTCGGCGGTATATGTACTTTGTCAAACGGGCTCCGTATGCGAAAGTTATCGCGTTCTGATCGAAAGCCCAAATAGGTAAAAAGTCAAAGGTCAACTGGTCAAAAAGTCAATGCTGATGACATCAGCATGTTGACGGTGCAGTAGATGATGTGGCACTCTCTGGATGATGGTGATTGGGCAGGTTTGCTGACAGGGCAGACATGTGGCAAGCAACTGGACCAGTCAATGGTTGACAAGTGGCATTTGTCCGTCGAATGGGAAAGTGCCACGTGGCCTAGTCATGGGCAGCCACGTGGCACCCAGTCATCAGTCAAAGTGGCAGGTTTCAAAAGTTTTGGGGTCCATGGGTTTTGAACCCATGACCACCACCAAGACCAACACCTTAAGAAATGGTCTTTGCCAATACACCAAATTATTTCTTATGTTGTAAAACCCACATTATAAAATATATTGCAAAGTATTGTATGGAGAGGG
>ML777721.1:430666-470828 GCA_009831015.1 Picea engelmannii
GATCGTAAGGCAATCTTCTACAGGACAAAGAATCAATATCAATTCACTAAAGCAGGTCATGATTATGTGGTTCATTCTCATCGTGTTAAAGCAAATAAAACACTTCAAACAAGGGAACAATTAACGAATGCAGTGCAAGCATGAAACAAACCAATAATTGTTTCAAATGAATTAATTGATCTTAAGCAAGAACAAGATATGGTTGTTGAATGGAAAATCAATCATAAGTTGCTTCAAGATAAGCTCATGTCGTGCAAATACTTCAAGTATATCAGTTCATTTGCAGTCGTCTTTTTGATGCTGTCATTAGCAATGTTTTCTACATGGATGATAGTGGCTTCAGTAAGATGTAGCAGGATTCAAATGGCTAACAAGATACTGTCAGTTGTCATGATTGTGTTACAGTTGATCTTTATGAGGCAGGTGCACAGGACAGAGTTCAGAAATAGAGAGCAAGCTGGGTGGCCTATCCCAATCTTGCTGACTGGTTAGTAACCTTTTGGGGACCAAAAGGTCTTATTGTGGAGAGGCGTGATCCGAAATCGGATCCAGAAGCCTGACAAGGCTTGAAAAATGCTCAAAAATGAAAGTGCTCAGAATCCAACGAAACTAGTGCCATTGCGTCCGTCTCGTCTTCCCGATTCTGGTGGTATATTTACTTTGTCAAATGGGCTCCGTATGCGAAAGTTATCGCGTTCTGATCGAAAGCCCAAACAGGAAAAAGTCAAAGGTCAACTGGTCAAAAAGTCAATGCTGATGACATCAACATGCTGACTGTGCAGTAGATGATGTGGCACTCTCTGGCTGATGGTGATTGGGCAGGTTTGCTGACAGGGCAGACATGTGGTAGGCAACTGGACCAGTCAGTGGTTGACAAGTGGCATTTGCCCGTCGAATGGGAAAGTGCCATGTGGCCTAGTCATGGGCAGCCACGTGGCACCCAGTCATCAGTCAAAGTGGTAGGTTTCAAAAGTTTTGGGGTCCATGGGTTTTGAACCCATGACCACCACCAAGCCCAACACCTTAAGAAATGGTCTTTGCCAATACACCAAATTATTTCTTATGTTGTAAAACCCACATTATAAAATATATTGCAGAGTATTGTATGGAGAGGGGCCAGCGCTTACCCCTTTGGGCTAGTGCTTGGCCATATGAACCCATATGACCCTGTCAAGGGGGCGTGCACTGGGAAAAAGGGGGCTTATGCCCAAATCTAACTACAAAGTGGGTTTTATAACCAATTTTTCGGTTTTAATGGTAATTAAGCCTATTTTTAATGGTTTTTGGGAGTTATTGGGTAGTTTTGGAGCCTAAATTTTGGGAGGAAGTTGGAGATGAGAAACCAACTTCCCAGCTATATAACCAAGGCTTGTTTGAGGCTAGGGGACAGCATTGAGGGCATTCAGAGCATAATTATGATGAGGAGAAGCCAAGCCAAAGCCATTTTGAGGCAGAGAAGCTTTTGAGGAGGAGACGTTGTCGGACCATTTCTGGGAGCTCTGGACATCCGTTTTGCGTGCCATTTTCTTTTCATGGTTCTAGAGATCTGGAAGAACATGACCAGATCAGTCTTGTAGCCATTTGGCATTGCAGCGATGTACTTTTGAGCTTTTGAGTAGAAATAAAGAAGCCTCCCCCACAGAGAAAAGGCCTGGAGACGTAGGCAAATTTGTGTCGAACTCCGTTATTAATCTGCGTGTTATGGTTTTCTATCTTATATTTCATTTCAGATCTGTAAATGTGTATATGGTTGTTATAATTCCTCTTCTTTCCTCATTCTTCACTAAGTTTTCTCAAATGGTTAATTAACGCATGCAAAATTAAAACTCAACCATAAGTCATTAAAAGATCTGTGGATCAGAAGGTATAGCTTCCAGAAGGAAAACATGCCGAGTTGCAAATTTCCGACTGAGTTTAACCAAGGCTAAAATTTTTACCTTTAACACTAACTCGGGTTACTTAAAACAAGAGTCTCACGGTTTCAACTATCGAGATTACGACGGTAAGACTTTGGAGTTATTAAACATCGAGACACGAAATCCTGATGACGCTTACCCGTAGTTTAGAAAATCTTTACTCTCGCTACTGAACTGGGTAAAAATTTAAGGTTATTTCGCTATTTCGCTCTTTGGGACTTGTGAAATATGTGATATATAACACCCAACATACGAAATCTCGAGGTATGAAAGGGGAAAAATCATTTGAACAAAAAGTACAACTCGCCTTGAGAGTATGATAACCGTCGCCACTCGCGTGATGAGACTTTCAAGATTTTGGGAAAAATAACGGAAAATATTAAAACCAACTTTTGATTTCGAGCATTAAGAAATAAAATTCAAAATGGGCTAAAAAAAACAAAGGCGGCTCCAACAGGTATCATGGCCTAGCTAGGGGGTGACCTATTGTAAATATATTGATGTCCAACAAAACCTACATTTGGGTGGAAAATATCTAACCCTCAGTCCATTGATTAGACAACAAATTTTAAATATATAAGTCTCTAATTTCTTCTCTGTAAATTCACATACATATTTAAATTGGAGAGAAAAAATGTATGTTTTGTGTCCGTATGTTAAAAATGACTATTTTGTTGGCTTGTGAAGAGAGGTTAAAATATCCAGTTAAATAATGGAAGGGAAAGGTTTTATGTATTTCTATGTGAGAAGTGTATTTAAATTCATTGGTTATTCCTCTTTAAGATTTATGCTACAACAAAAATATGCAATTAAATTATGATATTTATCAAGTCAAATTATGGAAATGAAGACTAGTAATATTGTTTTCTTCAAGTGTTGAGATTAAATAAAATGTAACTGTTTTTTATGTTTTCTAGTATGGGAATTTGAATGACTTTTGGGTGTTATAGGTGTTATGGGTGTTGGGCATGTGAGTCTGTTAGTCAGAAAATAGTTGATTTATTGTTGCCTATTTCTTATGCATAATGATGTGTAACCCTTATTAAAATGAAATCATCCTTACCAATGCCTTAGCACTATAATTTCTATGCAATTTTTTTACTTGTAAAATGTGTCAATTGGCTATAGAATGCCTTAGAGAACATCAATAATTCTTTCTAAATACTTTTTCTTGGAAATATGTGTCACCCAAAATATTCTCTATGGATTTTCTAAAGAAAACATTGCTTTAGTTTTTCTTAGAAATTAACTAAGCCTTATCACTGAGAAATGAACTCAAATGAGTGTCCCTCCTAGTGGTGCCTAAAATTCATCTTTGGATTTGGCATCTTTTTTTACCCCTACATAAGTGCCCCAAGATAATATTCAATCGACACTATGAATACCTTTCTTATTGATGAGTTTAACACTTAGAATTTTTCTAGGAAAAAGTTAAAAAAGTTCTGCTTATCACACAAAAATTATTTTCGAACGATACAATGTGTATCGCATGAAAATAATTTTTGTGTAACATATCTTATATCTCATTTCTCTCATTATCACATCAATGAAAATATTGAAGGGTGTGATGTGTCACATCGAAAGTGTTTTTCGTTGTGATACATCACAAGGTAGGAACTTTTACTCCTTGCGGAAACCAATCGATACTTGGTAATTTTTGAAGAAAAGATGGGAAGACTCTTGTGTATCGAAAAATGGACCTAACCCCTCACGTAGTTAAAATAATATATTCCAATGTAATAAAGGTCAATATTAATAAGGCCTATCAATAAGGAAGAATAATTCCATTGTAAGAAGACCTAATAGAAGCTTTCTCTTTTAGAGTATAACTCCACAGGTGTAAAAAAAAAAAAAAAAAAAACTCAGATCGGATTATTCTTCAAATCATGTTGGCACCATTATTTGAGATCCATTCCATTGGATTTCTCTATTCTCCCTTATCAAATTCATATCTATAATTTTTCAACAATTTCTTTGACCCCACTAGCCCCTTTTCAGTTCCCTCGTCATCATGGCCCATAATCGTAGCCAAGACTTGGAAGTTTGCTTCAATACTTTGCACTATAATTTCACAGAGACCCAACATGAAGTGAGACAAATTAGTGACAATATTTATACCATCAATAGAAACATGCATTCCTCCATCGCCGCCTCAATCGAGGAACTCAAACAGGACTTCAAACAAGACATTACTACCCAGCTTGAATCTGTCACTACGATGATCTGCACCAAGATGCATATCCCTGCCGATCCTACCTTATCTAACCCACCTTTGCATACCAAAGGAGAAACTTCCTCTCATTCCCATAATTTTCAGCCCCATCACTTTCAGCGTGACCTATGCCTTCCGCGTGTGGATGTGATCAAATTTGATGGCTCGGATCCCACTAGCTGGGTAACTCAAATGGAACATTATTTCTCTTTGTATGGAATTACAAATGAGTTGGACAAACTCCGGTATGGTGTTCTCCATCTAGATCAAGAACATTGGAAATGGTGGCAATGGAGAAAAACTGCCCTCCAAGGGTATGTTGCTTGGACACACTTTGTGGAAGAGCTTTATGAACTCTTTGACACTGACACCAACCATTTAGGTCATTTGAAAAAGTTGAAACAATCTGGCATAGTGGAAGACTTTATAGCTTTTGAGTGAATGGATTTTCATACAGAGGGAATGTTTCATGATTTTTCCGAGAATATTTTATCAGTGACCTCAAGGATGAGATTCGTTCCCATGTCCTCAATGTGGCTCTAACTCGGAGTTGGGTGGAGGCTACTAAAAGAGCTAAGGAAGCACAACAAGTTGTCTCTTCTCAAAACTGGAAACCCTCCTTTATTCCTCGCACTAAACCGGTAAATCCCACTCCTCCTTCTAGTCCACTAAAGATCCAAAAATTGACCAGGGCCGAAATGGATGAACACCAACTTAAAGGCCTTTGTTATAATTGTGATGAAAAATATTTTCCGGGACACAAGTGTAAGGAACAAAATCTTTTTATGGCCATATTGGAGGATGTTTCAGAAGAGGATGTTGAGGCTCCCCTTGTGTCCGTGTCACTTGAACCCACTAACATAAACCCTCCCTCAGACCATCCCAAAGTAGAACCGATCATTTCCCTAAATTCTCTCACTAGCTTCTCTTCTCCCCAAACCCTCAAGATAATTGGTTAAATCAAGCATAGGAAGGTCATCATTCTTGTTGATAGTGGAAGCACCCATAATTTTATTCACCGCTGCATTGCCAAAGAAACTAATTTCTATATACGTGCAGTCAATAATTTCCAAATCATGATTGCCAATGGTGGGTCCATGAAATGCGGAGGGCGTTGTAAAAATGCACGTCTCCAAATTGGTGACTACCACCTGAAATATCATATGTTTGCTATTGACATGGACAGTTGTGACATTGTGTTGGGTGCAGAATGGCTAAGGACTTTGGGTCCCATTCTCATGGATTTTAAGGAATTAACCATGCAATTCGACCAGGAGGGCCAACAATATAAGCTCCAAGGCATCATCGTCAATTCCCCAGAGATCATTAGTTCCCATCGCATGGAAAAGCTGCTCAAAAAGGGTCATTATGGCATTATTGCCCAACTCCATTCCATACAAGCAACTGAGACACCCTCTGTACCGCAGGACCTCCAATCCATCCTCTCTAAACATCAAGTGGTTTTTTCCACTCCACATGGACTCCCTCCTTCCCGTGGTTTTCATGATCATTCCATTCCCCTTGTCCCAGAAAACCTTCTTCCCAATATCTGTCCCTATCGTCACCCCCTTTCCCAAAAAAATGAAACTGAGAAAATGGTTCAAGAACTACTCAATGTAGGTGTTATCCACCCTAGTACGATCCCCTACTCTTCTCCTGTGGTCATGGTCCTTAATAAATATGGTTCTTAGTGCATGTTTCCTAACTTTTGTGCCCTCAACAAACTCACCATTAAAGACAAATTTCTCATTTATGTCATTGATGACCTCTTGGATGAATTGAGTGGTGCCCAGTTCTTTACTAAACTTGATCTTCATTTTGGCTACCACCAGATCCATATGAAAGAGGCAGACATTCCTAAGACTGCATTTAGAACTCATGAGGGCCACTATGAGTTTTTGGTCATGCCCTTTGGCTTGTGTAATGCTCCCTCCACTTTCCAAAGCCTCATGAATCATGTCTTTCATCCTTTTCTCCATCATTTTTTCTTATTTTTCTTTGATGATATCCTCATATATAGCAAAACCTGTAAACACCATCTTGCTCATGTGGATCGAGTTCTCCATCTACTCTCTCAGCACCAACTTTTCTTGAAACAATCTAAATGTGATTTTGGCGCCTCAGAAGTCAAGTACTTGGTTCATCTTGTTTGCAAGGTTGGCGTCAGGGTGGATCCTAAAAATATTGAAGCTATGCAAGATTGGCCTCACCCAAAGAATCTCAAAATATTGCGTGGATTTATGGGCTTAACATGTTATTATCACAAGTTTGTTAAGAATTATGGAAAGATTGTGGCACCTCTCACTGCACTCCTTAAAAAGAATTCTTTCACTTGGACTCCAACAACTGCTCAAGATTTTCAAACCTTGAAGATGGCCATGTGCACCACTTAAGTCCTAGCCCTTCCTGATTTCACAAAGACCTTTGTCCTAGAATGTGATTCTTCAGAAAAAGGAATTGGCATTGTCTTTATGCAAGAGGGTCGGCCTTTGGCCTTTACTATCAAACAATTGTCTGAGCGAAATTTGGGAAAATCAATCTATGAAAAGGAAATGTTGGATATTCTGCATGTCATTGATCTTTGGTGCCCTTATCTATTGGGGAAACGCTTCCAAATTAAGACAAATCATCAAAGCTTGAAGTATTTTCTGGAACAACGCATTTCCTCCCCAGAGAAACAAAAATGGGTGACTAAGCTCTTTGGATATGATTATGAGATCATTTACAAGAAAGGAAAAGATTATGTGGTTGTGGATGCACTTTCCCAAAAATATGAAGATGAAGGGTCCCTTTTTTAATCTCTCCTTCATTGTACCATATTGGCTCCAAGCTATTTGCAGGAATGGTTACACGATCCCAAAAGTTTGCATCTGATACAACAATTGCAGTCCAATTCTCCAGTTTCCCCAGGGTACTCTTGGATCCATTATGAGCTTTGATACAAAGGTCATTTGTATTTAAGTAAACAATCAAAACTTAAATCCATGGTAATTTCTAAGCTTCATGCTACACCCATAGCTGGGCATTACGGGTTACCAAAACCTATGACAGGGTCAAATGTTTTTTTTTCTGGGATGGTATGAAACAAGGCATTCGTAATTTTGTGGATGAATGTGATGTGTGTCAACACAACAAGGGAGAAACAATCAAATCTCCTAGAATGCTACAACCGCTTCTAATTCCATCTGCTATTTGGCGGGATATCTCTATGGATTTTATTGTAGGGTTACCTAATTCGGGCAATAAATCAGTCATCATGGTGGTAGTTGATCGTATTTCCAAGTATGCTGATTTATGTGCTCTTAAACACCCATTTACAACATCTGTTGTGGCTCAATGTTTCATGGATTAGGTCTTCAAGATTCATGGCATGCTACATTCTATTGTTTCTGATCGCGACCCAACTTTCACCAGCAATTTTTGGCAAGAATTGTTCAAGCTACAAGGCACCTAATTGCATCTCATCACAACTTATCATCCCCAGACTGATGGTCAAACTGAATTTGTCAACAAATGTTTGGAAACATATTTGAGGTTTTTTTTCTCAGAACGAAAAAATCAATGGGCTCAATGGTTACCACTAGCTGAATGGTGGTACAACACTTCGTACCATACAACTACCCACATAAATCCTTTTGAAGTGGTATATGGAAAAACACCACCTTCAGTTCTCTCATATTTTCCAGGTGTCTCGAAGCTCTAGGCAGTTGAGCAAACACTTATAGTTCAAGAGGCTATTCTACGTACCCTCAAAGAGAATTTGTTCATGGCCCAGAATCGCATGAAGCAACAGGAAGATCAAGGTCATTCTGAACGTCAATTTATAGAAGGGGATCAGGTGTTTCTTCGACTGCAACCTTACAAGCGAAATTCCCTCAAGGATGACCATTGTCAGAAACTGGTGCCCAAATTTTATGGTCCTTATACTGTTCTCAAGCATGTGGGACATGTGGCCTATCATTTAACTTTTCCCATTCATTATAAGATCCATCCTATTTTTCATGTTTCCTGCTTAAAGAAGGTGATTGGAACTAAGTTCCAAACTCAAGCCAACCTTCTCGAGTTGGACGAAGAAGGCTCCATTTGGATACAGCCACAAGCAGTTTTTGACCATCGTGAGCATCGTCTGCATTAGAAAACCATCAAGGAAGTGTTAGTCTAGTGGAAAGATACAACTCCAACATATGCGACTTGGGAACCAATTACCATTCTGCAGCATTTTCCACATCTCAAGCCTTGAGGACAAGGTTGTTTTTAAGGGGGAGGACATGTTAGGGACCTAACCCCTCACATAGGTAGAATAATATATTTCGATGTAATAAAGGTCAATATTAATAAGGCCTAGCAATAATAAAGAATAATTCCAATGTAAGAAGACCTAATAAAAGCTTTCTCTTTTAGAAGGATCTTCCTCTATATGGTTCTTTTGATAGACATATTTAGTATAAATAGGAGTCAAGGTTATGAGAACTTTTTTCTTGGATATTATTGTAATAGAGCTCTGCTCTGCTGGAGGTTCCCCCCTCGAAGAGGCAAGTGAACATTGCTCTTAGTAATCAAAGTTCTCTTTCTGGTGTTATTCTGGTATCATTTTGGTATTATTGTTGTGTTGTTCTGGTAGTATTGTTGTTCATCTGCCATTTCTAGTTATTTATTTATGTTCTGCATACTTTTTATATCTGGAATATTACACAAACTACTTCAATTTTTTTCAGTGATTGTATAGATATCTATATATCATTACTATGGAACATTAGTTACTCATGTAGCCTATATCTGTTGTAAATTATTCACTCTTTGAGTGTGGAATATAGTGAATACAATTCATTTTATTATATTCTCTCATCTCTTCTCTCCTTCTCTCAATTTGCAAGATTTGTATGAATTTTTGTTAGCTAGATTCTCTGTGAAGGTGTCACCATAATTCTATATGGTATCAGATCCCTGATTGCTAGGAGAAAGCGCATAAGCATTTCTATTTGTAGGTACGGGAGGAATATGTAGTTAAAAAAAATGGATTACTCACCGACAATACTTCTCACACCTGATAACTACTCCAAGTGGAAGATAAATTTTTTGCATCAACTCAGATGTATAGACTTGTACCAAATAACCATGGCAACAAAAGTAGATCCTAATTACGCCGATGAGAAAAAAATATTTTTTGAATAGAAAAAACATGGCTCTTGGATTTATCTACATATCTATTTCACCTAAACTACAATATCATGTAGAGGAGGAATCACTCTCAACTCCGGATGAACTATGGACCATATTGGAGGTTCTATTTGGGAATAAGGAAGTTTGTGATGATTTCATGCATGAGATTGAAAATATAGAGCCAACAAAAATTCCACTCGAATATCAAGCCTCTTATTTTGAAGAGCCTTCTACATAGGTATTTGCACAACTTTTTGATCCATTCATTGGAGATGATGTCTAATCCATTTCAGATCTATTTTATGAATCACATGTGAAATATTTCATGCATGCATATAAGGAGATGCATGCAGACACTTTTTCATGCACCATGCATGCAACTTGTTATCACTCTATAATTTTCCTAGGCAGAGGAGGCAACTCACAAAGGTAACCTAAAAACCAACTTTAAGACTGGAAGCTAGCCCTTCCAACCTAGAGAGGGCTCTCTCTGCGACTTTATCTATGATAGATATATTGTCTTTAAACTAATGGCTAGGTTTTGATGATTGAGGTAGTTTTTTAAAGGTTTGTTGGCAAGGAGGTATGATATCTCTTGGGCTATGGAGTCAACCCATGAAAATGAATGAAAACAATGACTAGTCGGTAGAACTTTCTAGAGGAACAAAGGCTAAATTAGGTGATGAACTTTATGTTTTGAGTTTTGTTGTATAGGGTGGAAGAGGAAGAGAGACATATAGCAGAGTTAGAGCACCATGAGAGATGAATTATGACCTAGTTAAGAAGAGAAACAAAGTTTAAATCACTTGAGTCTAAAGCACCATTAGATGAATTCTAGACCCTTTAATTACCCAATTTAAACAAAAGAAAATAAAGAGGAAAGTAAGTACACAAGAAGTACATACAAATATAAGAGTGCAGACTTCATACCAACACCATTAGAATTTTGTTCATAAAAAGTTCAAGAGTTTTGCATTTCTATTTCATTCAGATTCATAGAATATTACAATAAGGATCAAAATGAATATACTTTCTTCCAACTCTCCTCTCCCTTTGCAACTTCAAAGTGCTCAAATATATAGATAAATATAATATTCTAACCTGAGGTAGAAATCCCTCTTTTTCAAAAACAGAGAGTTGTTACAATAGCTTAGGAAAGAATATTTGCCAAAAATATGCTTATATCCTACTTTCTAGGATTTGATTTTTGACCAACTAAAATTGTGCCAACTGAAGAGAAAATCATGGGATATGATAGAAGAGAATGAAAACTTCAATATCCATATCAATTTTGGATTCATGTTACTGAGTTGGAGGATCATCAAGTCGAATTTCAAAGATTCTAGAACTTTGTCAGCAAATCTTGCTTAGCGAAATTATGGAAAATAGACATCAAATATCATTTCATATCTTCCAAATGATAACACTTGTGTAAAAACTAAAAGAGATTTTTCTTATTGGGTCCTTTCTTGAAAAAAAATGCTTTTGGTTTTCAAAAATTCTTCTCCCTCTCCTTGAAATATGCGCCCAAAGATGATGACTAAAACATGAAAGCATTAAATGCTAAAATATGGAAAAATGGACCGTAAATATTCATTTGAATCTCTCTAAATATGACACTTGTGTACAAAGTGAGAGAGGTTTTTGTTATTGAACTCATTCTTCACAAAAATCTCTCAATATTTTTCCAAACTCCTCTTTAGTTGCTGAGGAAATGATCTTTAAGTTGACTGAAAAAATGTCATTTTCATATCGTGCATGCTGTCTAACTGCTACCTACAACATTTGCATAGAAACTTTGCGTAGCAAAATCCATTTTGTTGAAATTCATGTAGATCCAGGTGGCAGAAAATGATTGGGGACCTGTGTTTGCCTCAAAAATCATTTTCTATTCACCTCATGTTGTCCTTTTGATCTCTATGTACTTACAGTACTTGCGTAACAAATTTTCAATGCAAGTTTTGTACATGGCAATTCTTAGAAAAACTGCAGAGATGGTTTAGATGATGGTTTTTTTCTTGTCATCCTTCTGTAAATTAGGGGTACAAAGGATGTAAAATGATACAAAAAATATTTCACTTGAAAAAAACACTCACTCCTTTTATCACCATTACACTTTGCACTTTCTTACAGTGGACAAGATTTCCATAAAATAAACAAAACTTGTGATGAACCTGTACATATGAACTCTTCTTCATGCAGGATGAGGATATTGAGCTTCTCTTTCCCTATTCTGTGACACCTGCAACAAAATTTGTGTAGCAAAGGGATGTTGCATAGAGGTTGCGTAGCGAGAGAGTTTGCACGGGAGTTGCATAGTGAACAACAGAGTTTGCATAGCAGAGGATTCTTGGAGCTTTCTCGAGAGGAAAAAGGCCAAATCATAGGTCAAGTATGCATGCAAATGAATAAAAGGTGGTGAATATGCATGTATGAATTTATAGGGAGAGGTTTTTAGAGGGAAAGTACTTGTTTGAGGTGATAAGACCTTTCAAATCATTTAAGCGACTTGGGGAACAAGCACAATTTTTGCGTTTCCAAGGTACAAATGACATGAGGACCATCACCACTTTTACTGACATAATCACATGTGATTATCTTTACTGATATACTTTGACACAACCTTCCCTCCTAGACTTATGAATCAACATTGAAATAACACTTCCGACTTTGTGAAGTCATTTTAAACTCAAAACCAAAGAACTTTACAAACTCTTTCATGATGATAGACATCCTATGGACCCTTAATGACTTCTTCACCTTCATAATATGTAATTATGTATACAAACCATTTGACTCAAAATTATGAATTGACTCTCATTGGCATGCACCTTATATTTTATTTTATCAATAACCTAAGGCTTCTTGAATCATCCCATGAATTAATACATACACACACATACTCAATGAATCAATTAGTAATGCATTGGTATTCCCAAGACCAAGGCATGACTTTGTAGACTCTAGAAAACCTCTAACTTTACCCTAAAAATAATGATGCTAACATTTGGCTCCAATGGGGATGCTATCCTTCCTGTGAGGTAGAAAAGAACAACAGACCATGTGCCTTATCCATTGGGCTGATCCAAAACCATGTTTGCAACCTGTTTCAATCCTCGACCAAGAAAACTGCAAACTGTACTATAAACTCATTGCTGAAAAGCAAATTCTGAACACTAAAAACTGAGAACTGTTGAAAACCACACTATGTACACTAAAATATGCAATGTAAACCAAACAGTATCATACCACAAACTGAAAATCAATTGTTGAAATTGATGCTCGACCAACAAGCTTATTTTCACACGTCTATCTACTCTAAAACTGCTGAAATGAATACTCAATCAAGTGATGCTAAAATGCCAATGCAACCAATCAAGCAATTGGTTGCCCGATTGTCCTCTGCTCACACTTTTCTTACGTAGGTAGGCAAATGAAAAAGATGGCAAATGAAAACAAAAATTGAATCTACCAACATGAACTATTTCACAGTCTAGAGTTCCCATGGATGCATTTTCAAAACCATGATTTTGAAAGGAATAAAATAAAACAATTGCCTCTTCATTATCTTCCTGCATTTCTGATTGAAAAGTGGCATACACTGTTTTGTTTCTTTCATGAAACTCTATTCCATTTGTTGGTTTACTTCTTGAAGTTTCCATAGATGAAATTTCAGAACCCTCATTCCTATCTAACCCACTTAAAATTTCAACAACCACATCATTCTCAGGGGAAGAAAGATAACTTTGAAGAACTTTGTCCTACTGGAAATCTCTTTGAATATCTTCATAAAGGTTAGGAGAAGGAAAATGACTTTCAACAATAAGTTATTGATCATCTTCATCTTCAACCAAAGGAGGACCTACTATTTGTTGTTGGGATGAATATTCATAAAGGGATTCTATTATTTCATCATTCATACACTCTTCATCACCAAAAACATTTTCAAGGTACTTAATGAAACGTTCACAAAATTTACAAAAATCTTCAAACGCTAAGAAGGAAGGATCATATTCTCCATAATACTCAAAGAATGTTGCGTGAAAATATTTAAGAGAGTATAAGCTACCTAGTTTTAACGCTTCATACCATGATCTTGCTTTCCCTTCTAGGGTAGCCATAAACATTTTCTTCAAGCAATCCTCCTGAAACTTAATCTCAAGCTTGTGTATATGCAAATGAAACTTTATTAAATGTAGAACAACATCATCCCTATTCTGATCTCTGAATTTTGGCAAATAATTTTGCTAATATACACAAGGCATGCGATTTGGAAAACCGGGAATGTGAGAGCGATTCATGGGAGCATACCATGAAAATGTTGAGTTCATATTCGGACAATGGAGTCACCAATGATTCTTTGAAATTTGGATTCTGCATTGAGATTGGAGTCTCCAGTGAAACTTTAAACTTCTGGATTCTTCAAGGCTAGAGTCACCAGGTGAATGATGTACAACCTTTCTGTTTCTGACTATTTTTCACCATCAGTACTCAGATATAAACTTTGTCGTTTATCCCAGGGAATATTTCACCTTCGTTTCCTAGCAACGACGCCAAAATGTTAGCACTGAGTAAATTTTTTTGTCTGAGGAAACAACTTACAAAGGTAACCTACAAACCAACTTTAAGACTGGAAGCTATCCCTTCCAATATAGAGGGGGCTCTCTCTTGTCACTTAATCTCTGATAGATAATTTTTCTTGATAGAACAATGGATAGGGTTTCAAGGTTTGAGTGGATTTGATAAAGTGTTGTTGGCAAGGAGGAGAAGGATGCTTTTTGGGCTATGGAGTCAGATCTTGAAAACAAATGAAACTAATGTCTTGGTAATAGAACCTCATAGAGGAACAAAGGATAAATTTGGTGGATGAAACCTTCAGTTTTTGGATTTATTTATAGATGGTGAAAGGGGAAGAAATAAACAAATAACAACATCAGAGAACCATATAGATGAATTCTAATCTAGTTAGGAAGAAAAGGACAAAGTTAGTTAGGAACCTTGAGTTTAGAGCACCCTTTAGATGAATTCTAACTCTTAAAAATCAATTCAAACAGAGGAAAAATGAGATGTAAATAGATACACAAGAGATACGTACACAAAGAGAAGAAACACATTGTCAAATCATCACCATTAGAATCCCTTTCATGAAGGTTCAAGACTTTTGCATTTCATTCCATTCAGATTCAATGATTTTGTGAAAGTAAAAAATGCTACAGTTTTGCCAACTCGCCCTTTACCCTTGAAAACCTTCAAAATGATCCAATATATAGATAAACACCCTCACTAAGCTAAGGAAGTCTAAATCCTCTGCTATCCTATGATTTTGGATCTGATTACATCAAAAAGAAGACAATTTGTAAACTACTTGCTAAAAATAGAAAATTCATTTTGCTGAAAAATCGGGGTCAAAGATAACATCATATCTCTGGAATCACAATAGTTGTTACAAAACAGGGAGAGGTTTTTGGAGATGAACCTGTTCTTGAGAAAAATCTCTTTTATTTTTTTAAAATTCGTCTCAATATCCTCAGGATCTACGCCCAAAAATGATGACTAAAACAGGAAAACATTAAATGTGAAATTCTGGAAAAATGGACCGTAGAACTTCATTAGAATCTCTCAAACTCTGAAAAATGTGTAAAAAATGAAAGAAATTTTTGTTACTGAGATCATTCTTGACAAAAACCTCCCTGGTTTTTTCCAAACTCCTCTCCAGTTTCTCAAGAAATGACCTTGAAGTTGACTGCAAAAATAGTCATTTCCAGAACTTGCATAGCAAATTTGCGTAGAGCACTTGATTTTTATTGAAACACGTGAAAATTAAGGTGGAAACAACTTGATGAAGATATTTTTTGACCTCTAATGTGGTACACCAATCACTTCATGCTGTCTTTTTCATTCATGTGACTACAACATTTGTGTAGTGTTGGATCACTACACAGGTGTTGTGTATGCATGTTTATCAGTCAAAACTACAGTTGCTCAAGAGATTGCCTCATACTGTCATCATTGTTTGAATCATAGGCACAGGGACTTCAAAAATATTTTTATATAGCAATGTGTTTAAACTTATCTAATTTCTTCCTCCTTTAATCACTATTTAGTTTTCAACTGTAATGGATCCTTTGCCAAATTTATTAATTTTTTGCCCTTTTTATGAGCCTGAGACTAAAATGATCCTTCAAAACCATTTTCATTTGCAAAGTTTATATATTTTTTCCAAATGCCAAATTTTTTCCCTTTGACAACAGTGGTTCCATCAACTAACATGCATGCGCTACAGAATCACCCAAAACCTTAGAAGCGCTACAAAACCATCGTTACAAAATGATGTCAACATAAGCGCTATGAAATGATTAAAATAACATGAATTTATGGAGTGCCAACACATCCCAAGAGCCACATGCAAAGACTCCCATGCATGCATCTCAAGATCCATACACACACACCATGCATGCACCTCAGGAGCCAAAAAGGGGGATGTGCACCTCAAATTCAATTATGACACTTTCTGAGTAGAATTTGCATAAAAACATTTGGATATTTGAATTCCTCTTGTAAAAATACCCATTTTCAAAAAACTAATCATTCGAAACGGAGTTCAAGAAATGAAGTTATGAGCTTTTTAAAATCAACAAATTTTCAACATTTTTCTGGAAACGTCCATGCGATTTTCAAAGTTTCATCCAAAGTTCCCATGGTATGGGATTTGGATCTTATTTTTTCCAATAATATAAACTTGATATATATGGACATCTCATTGGTTCATATACTTCATTGGATTCATATAGACATCTGCCTCTTCAACAAAATCTTCATCGAGCATAAGCATGCACATTTGCAAGATCTCCTTGGAGTGGACACAGTTTCTTAATAACTTCTTTTGTTCCTTCTTCATTTTTTTATGCATTGTACTTTGGGGGGGGTGTGGTTTCCCATGATATTTTCTCTCTTTCCTCTATTTTTTTAGTGTTTCATTCTTATATGCATTGTACAATCAGTACCTAACATGGCCTTGGTTTTCGGGAACCATTCGTCATGTACACCGTAGTAGTGTTCAGGGGTGGTGTTGGAGATATTACACACTCACCTAGGTAATTATTTTCCTAAGGTTGATACTCCAATGTTGAAAGCACTTCCATAGATGATAATATTATCTCTAGAGAATATTCCCCTACAAAATAGGGTGCCTTCCCTCTTCATTTCAGAGTCAGTTATACCTCAGTTAGACTAGTGGAAGTCACTCATGCATACAACCTTGGTTTTATCACCACCAGTTGCATTTTCACATTGGTTTCCTCATCATGATTGTGCATATCTCATGCATGTGGCCAAGAGGGTGCATATCTTGTGATTGCATGTTTTTCTCTCACTTCCACATGTGTGACTTAGTTAACTCATGATTGCATAGACTAGTTAACTAGGACTAGGTGGCCAATTACTTCGGTTTCTATCAGTGATTTTCTAGATCTCTCTAGATCACTACTGTGGCACATTATTTACTCAATTATCATATATCTATTGTAAATTATTCACTCTTTGATTGTGGAATACATTGAATACAATTATTTTTATTATTTTCTCTCATCTCTTCTCTCCTTCTCTCAATTTGAAAGCTTTGTATGAATTTTTGTTATCTATATTCTCTGTGCAAGTTTCATCATAATTATACATATGCTTCATTCAATCATGTTCCTTGCATCACGCCAATGAAGATTAATTGTAGCAAAAACAAATACTTGTAAGAATTTAGTGCAACAAAGAGAAATTCTAGTGAAAGAAAATACTTGTAGATATATAGTGCATATCAATCCTTTCAATCAGTGAAAACATATGAAAGAAAAGAAAGCATCACAATACTTTGATGGATAGTAAAAATCAAAGAGAAATTCATAACTTTGGGCTTTTATTTGTGTTTCATTTTACATGTAAATTAATGATATTTTTAAGTATGTAAATATGTTAGACATATTGTTAGTTGTGGCACCTCCATTAAACAATGAGGTGAGTGAAGTTCAGAGGGATGTGAAAGGACAAGGTGATATGGGTGGTGTGACAAGGTCTCTAAGAGTAATCAAACTTTAGTTCATTGTGTTCACTAAAATTTGGTCCATTGCACTCATTTCACTATTCTTAGGAAATGGTTTGGTGTTTTTGATATACCTTGTCTCCTCAGTATTTGTCTCTTTATATTTTGTTTCATTGTCTTGGGGGGCTTTCCCAAGAAACAAAAAAGATTCTAGGTGCACACTCGAGGTTTTCCATGGAAGTAGATGTTTTAGCCTTATTGCATTGGAAGGTGCTTTCTATAGCCTAGTATGATGGAGATGTGTATTTCCTTTCGTGCTCAACAAAAAGTTGACGCGTATCATTTAAAAAAATATTAATAACAAAAACTATGTTTCAATGTCATCCATGAATAAAATATTTCAATTTCTACCTTAATTAAAATAATTCTACATCAACTTTATATATAGAGAGATATAAATTAATTGAAAGTAAAAAAAATTGTATTCCGTCAAGAAATGGTTTCTACTTCCCAATATGAGGGTGAAGTGTAATTCATTCAATTCTTAATATGGAGTTGACACACATCATTTAAAAAAATATTAATAAAAAAAGCCAATTTCATTGTGGGTTATAAACAAAATATTTCATTCACGTTAATTTTTTATATAAAGGAGAAACAATATGAGGACACACTAGCAATAATAAAACAAGAACTAAAATATAAGTCACAATTTGAAACAAACTTGCCTCATCGAACCAAAGAGGCCGGGAAAAACAATTGAACATAAAGATAGGTTGATTTGTGTCAAGGTAAGCTGCAACAACCTACATAAATATGGTATAATCAATAAATATCTGAGATTAAAAGGGTCTAGAATATTTATAAATGAAGACCTCATTCCAAAACACCAAGTTGAATTAAGGAAGGAAGTTCAAAAAGTAAAATAAGCCAAGAAGCAAGGAAAATGGGAAATAATTAGAAATTGAAAAGTTATTATTATGGATAGAGACCAAAATGATAATAATAAATAGGAATTTGGGACACTCCAGATCCTATTTTGGAACTGTCATGGCTTTCCATGGCACAAAATTCCTATGTTAAGTTAGATCCCGACTAAAATTGATATTATTTTTCTAGTTTAAATGTGGGAGCGTGAAGAATCTAAGGTCCCTAACATAGAAATATTTTTCTTTTGATTGGAATGGAACATGAAATCCTATCATAGAGGGATTGGAGACATATCTTGTTATATAAAAAACAATGTGTATCCTCACATTTGGCTTCATAAGACAAACCCTCTCAATCAATACATTTGGATAGAAATCTCAGACATCAATGTGAATAAGATTTATATAGCAATTTGTTATTTCACACCTATTAATTCTACTTTTTATAAGAAAATAAAAATTAGATAAAAGTTGTCCCTATAATACCGTAGAATAAGACATTTATGATCTGAGGAATGAAGGTAATATCCTCCTACTAGGAGAATTTAATTTTATAATTGCAACTAACCAAGATATTCTTTTAAGCAATGATTCCAACCTTAATCCTTTATGGCTAGATGAGGATATTGTTTTATCTAATAGATACAAAAGAAACTTTGAGGACCTAACTAAGAATCTGCATGGTATATAGAGCCTAGTCAAGATTTGTAGTTCTCTAGACCTTATAATTTGCAATGGTATAATGAAGGGCCAAACTCCAACCGAATCACTTGCATTCATGGGCTTGACAATAGTGTCATGGATTATGTGATATCCAATATCCTTGTATCTGACCATATAGTAAATTTTCATCTTTTAAACAAACATGAAACTAAATATGATCGTATACCTTTAACCCTAACTCTAAACTTTTCCATGCACAAAAGCCCCATTGAAGAAAATTTTGATAATGAAAGGCACCTACTTTTTGACAAAAGTAAATATAATCTATTCCTAAAGGATTTAAATAGTAATTACATGTCCTAACTTATAAGGACAACATCGCAGATTTCTATCATAAATTTACAACAACCCTTTCTACTTCCACTAACAAGTTATATATCGAGGTGTCATGTAAAAGGAACAATATAAAAACCAAACCTTGGTATGATAAAGAATGTAAAATTTCTAGGAAATCCATTAGGGATGCTTCTAACGAGTCCTTAAAACCCGATAAGATAAATACATACAAATCCATAATTAAAAGGGAAAAGGGGTACTATATAAATATAAATTTAGAGAGGTTTTTGCACCTATCTAAGCTTGATCCTACGAAGTTCTTGAGGAAAATTATAATTCACAAAACTAAAGAAAACAATATAATTCTCTTGAAGGACTAGAATTCCTACCTTAAAAATCTTTATGAAACCCCTAACGTCGTGGACACCATTCTCAACATTCCTACAGAGGATGAATATTTTTCTTTGGAAGACATAGAGTTGAGGGTTAAGAAACTTTCAAATGAGAAAGCTAAGGACATTGAATCATACCAAGCTAAAATATTTAAAATCAAAGGGCCTATCCTCATCCCTCACATACACAAGTTCTTCAATTTAGCATTCTAGAAGGACTTCCCTAAAACCTAGATGCAAAGCCTAATTGTACATATTTTTAAAAGTGGGGATAAAGAAATTCCCTCTAATTATTGGACCATTATGATTAGCTCCATTGTATCCAATCTATATGGAAATAGATTGGAAAAGAATATTAGATTATGGCTAGAAAGCCATGGTAAAGAGATAAAGGCCAGACTAGGTTTAGGAGATATCATTCAATTTTGGTCCACCTTGGTAATCTTAGGATAATTGTAATGTACCCTAGCCAAGTTGAGGTCCATTATTTGTGGAAATACACATAAAATAATATAATTTCTTCTAAACATATTCATGTAGCTTATGAACTACAGGAAAGCACACAGATTAACCATTTTGTTACAATTAGTGTAAATGTAGCTACAACATGCTAAAATAAATGATGGAGATAATAAACTCATTTTATAGAAACATATAAACCATTCACATATAGAGGGTTAAAGACACAACAATTTATCTGATAAAATAATACATAACAAGATAAAACACTTTTCTTTTTAATTTAGTTGTGCAACCGACTATTTTGGATGGACGTTCCACCCAACCATAGACTTGTTCTAGATATCAATATTAAGTCACCCCCAAGATGGGGCTAGGAATCCTCAAAAGAGGGTGGTATATCATTATCTACTCACAACTCAAAAAATCCCACAACCCATTTACATTCTCCTACAACTGTCCCAATTTTCAACTATATATCTTCCTCTCTACCTACCCAACCTAAGGAATGTACCCATTCACTACTCTCGGTCCATTGGACATTCCATTCATTTACTATGGTCTCTCTTCCATAGGCAACCAAGAATATCACTACTGTGAAACTTAAGGGAGATCGCTGCTAGGAAAATTACCAGGAAACAACAACAACAATCTTTATTGTTGAAGTGCAACTCAAAAAGGAGTTCACTCTTCATGCTTGAAAACCCATTTCTTCTATAACACTCACTACTTGCTTCTTTTTTCTTCAACTACAAAATTCTCCAGAAATTCTCCCTCTATGGTTGCTCCAGCTCTAATGCTCTTCCTTCATGTTATCTTCTTGTTCTCATGCAAAAACGTTACTGTCTAAACTGCTTCCCTCTACCATATGGATTTCCTCCTTTTCCTTCTTTATTGATTTCCACTCATCCCCAAGATGATTGTACTTCAGATCAATCCTCAATAACTATGGGATGTGATTGATTACACCCACCCTCCTACATATATTCAATGATTGGATTCTTCCACACTCAAAGGAAATCAAAAGGTTCACTCAAGGCATTAAAGTCAAGAAAAATGAATGGGAAAATAAATTCATGGCTAAAAACCCTTTCTAGGCCCATCTTTCTTATGATTAATCATCCCTCATATCCGTCCATGTCTCCCAACAGCTGGCATCACTTTTTATTTATTAAAATCCATAAATACATTTCACATATTACATTGTTTTTCCACAACCATACATTATATCTACATTATGCATTAATTAAATTCGGGATTATAGTGGGGATGTTACATCCCCCCTCCCATACAATTGTGCATCGTCCCCTATGAACAAAACTATGTTGAAATACATATACAAATTTACATTGTAATATTCGGAAAAACAAGAATTCTGCAATTTTTGTTTACCCTCCTACAACAATTCCAACCGAAATATCATATTCCTTTCATCTTTCTGACCCAAGGAACATGCCCCCTTCATTGCTCTCAATCAATCAGGTTGCACCATTATTTTATCAGGGTTATCAGTGCAAGTGATCAAGAAGACTCTAAGATGTGGTTCTATAACTCTAGCTACCGAAAAATTAAGTCTTGCATTTTAATCTTTTGTTTTCTTCAAAAAATTTCAAAATTTTGTGGGTATTCCTCCCACATAGTTTCTCCATGCTCCCATGTAGAACATTCAGGGTCATAATAGGTCCATTGAAACTTTACCATCATTATATATTTTTATCTAATCACTTTGACTTTTCAGTTCACGATGTCCACTAAATCCACTCAGAAATATCCTTTGTGCTCCACCTGGATCACATAAAAATCAATTATGTAATTAGGGTCAGACAAATATTTATTTAATAATGACACATGAAATACAATATGCACTCTCATGGATGTAGAAAATTTTATCATGTATGCAACTAGCCTGTAACACCCTTGTTTCCCCAACTTGTAATTAATCATTAATCATAATCACCATGCTATGGCATGGGAACAATGTAAATGTATTATTGTTTGAATTGCCAACAACTGACTGTGGGGGTGAATCCTTGAAAGTATTGTCCTTGATATCACTAGAGGAAATAATGTGAAAACTATAAGAGAGGGTTCATTATATCGAATGACCCAAAATTTCCCTTGTTGAGGATAACAAAACTCCTCTGGTTCCCGAGGAATCAATTAATAAAGAAAGGACCGGTGGTTGAACCATCAACAACCCCCATGAATGGAAGCATGGTCTAGATGCAGAAGGTCAGCTCGAAGTACCACAAGGTTCTGCAGACCCAGACCGACCCGAGTTTCCTTCTGATAGAAGGAACAGGATAGGAAGGATAACCTTCTCAAGGAAGTATGTGCGTGCAAGGAAAAAAAATAATAAAATGGAAAGAAGAGTGGAGATCGCGGGCCGGGGGGGGGCGGGGGAGAGATAAATCTCCAGCTGAGAACAAGCAGAAGGACATGATATTGATCTTGAGGGAGCATCTAATAATCCTCATCGAGGCCATGACAAAGAAAGAAATCTCTTAGAGTTTTCAAAGAATGGGACCTGAGCATAAGGCCATGAGCTTGATGTTGAGGAAGCATCTAATAAACCTCGTAGAAGATGTGAAAGAGAAAGGATCATTGAGAATTGGCATAAATTCCCTAGTGATATCATGTCTTGGAAAGGGGGTGGCTAGAGCACTAAGAATGAATGCCTATGTGCCTATGGTTGTGTGTAAAGGCAAACACCCACAGTTAGTTAGTTGGCTGCAACCTGTAATAGATAAGTGTTCTCATATCCTGTGTAATTGAATTATAACTGTAGATTAAAGTTGGATATACTATGAATGTTGCAGGGATGTGCATGTTTTCTTGATGGCTATATTGTATCCCTTTATCTTTTCTTGATTGTATAGTTAAGAAAGTAAGTAACTATATGGTTTGTATATGTAAATGCTCGAGCCCTGTACTGGCTCAAATTTAAGCAAATGAACTATGGGTTTGTCGACCTTAGACATAGTTTCCCCATATACATGTCGATACTCCCAGCTTTTTGAGTCTCCTGAGAAAAAGGGAGTTTGTTAAGTGCATGAGAAAGAGAACAAAGTGTGCGCCAGTGCCTAATTCCTTCAGAACTGTTGAGACTCAGGAAGGATAGCAAGATTTAAGGATAGCGAGGAGTTTGCAGTGCAAAACTCCTGAAGGCTAGAGTTGCGAAGTAACATTAGCCATGGATCTATGGATCCACGTGGCTGGATCTCGACCGTGAGATTTGAGGGATGTTAGAAGGTTGTCAGTCTAGTGTGACGTGGCGAGCCAACATCACTAGGGTGATGTGGACCCACAATCGATGTGCTGCATGTCAGCTCGATCTGTGCTTTTCATAGACCCTATATGCCTATTGGAACATGATACATGTCATCCTTGACCCATATACATGTCATCCCTGGTTCATGCATGCCTGGCCAACCTAGTTGGTGACCCAATCAAGACCCCAACTTCAGAGTTCGGAATATTTAGTGAGTGGTAAAATATAGGAACGTCCAACCCAAATAGATGATCACCGAAGGCCGAAATTCCAATAACTATAGCCAATCGCTAAACATAATGAGAGTTTGAGAGTTTGGGCATACTATGGAATAAGGAATGTTAGATGAGAATCGTTGATCGCCAAACGCTGAAAGGCTAGGGGCACATGGAGACATTTCAAGACTTCGGGGATTTGTAAAAATATATGATGCGCGTAGATAGTCGAAGCTCCTTTCTTAACCATAGGATCTTATCAAAGGACGTGGACCATTGGTTTCCTCCATTGTTCGATGATCTAGGAATTTGTCAACACTTTTGGGAACTCCTGAAGTACGGGAACTTCCAAAGTGATGAAACCTTTCTAACACAGGATCTTAGCTCTCGGTTTTCAGCACAGGGTCACGAGGAGGACCCTGCTAGCTGGGTTAATCACCTAGTGAGAGATGTAAGCTTCGGGAAGATGGTTAAGAAGGTTTTGGCTTAAGTAAAGGACTGAAAATAAATCAAGAAAAGAAAAAAAATTATGCCCCAACCCTAGAAAGGATATTTAGGGGTTGGGAGTGTTAAAAATTGGTATCAGAGAAAGGAAACAACACTTGGACTACTTGGTCTCATGCATGAGTCGTATGAAAATATGTTTGGAGGAATTTAAGGGGTAAGACCTTGTCTTACCACATTCCTAATAGGTTTAGTCAAATTTCTACCAAAGAGAGGAATGAAACCCGTTGTTGTTTATAGATGTTTTGGCGTTTCCAAATAAAGAATTTGACTTCACTATGCAATTGTACATGCTATTGTACATTCATAAGATTTAGTTACCAAGGCTAAGATGAGCCTATGGAGAATATTACTGCCAAACATAAATTTTCTATATAAATTCCTTGAGTAGATGGATGTAGATTAAAATACAGTAGGGATTTTACCCAACGAAATTGAATCATGCTAGTTTGTGGCAAAGGAAGCCCATCATTTATTTGGGAGATGATAGTTGATCCTACAGGAGTGGGATTATGCCGATGGGAACTAATAGAAATACTTCGATGTGAACGGATGGAAAGGAACCATAGCAGTAATAATTACTGCTTTAATGAAGGGTTAAACCTTGTATATGTGTATAATCCCTCATGATCAGAGGAATGAATCTGCTGACCATTCTCTGAAAAGGGAGATCATGTGCAACTCTCGGGTTTCGAAGGGAACTGAGAAGTGAATTTTGTTTCTGTGTACAGGAATTGTTGGGCAGGATTTTTTCTAATCAAGTTGATAAACATATCTGTATAAATATAGAGTGATTGAGTGAGAAATCATAGCATCCTCCCTTGCTTGGTGGATAGGAAACTAATCTGCCAAAATTATTATGGGAGGAGGAGAGTGGCCTCCACCACTGACTCTTGCTGAATAGAAGGAAGAATTCTAGGTGTAATGGTTAAGACTAATCTTGACCTAAAGATACTCTAGATTTATGAACTAGGATACTTAATAAGTAATATAATTCGAAATTTCATTTGGGCTTTAAGGGAATAGTCCAAATAATATTAGACATTAAATTCTTATAACTAAGATAAAATGGTTGACTAAATGTTGACCCTGAATGTGTTAAAGGAAGTGTCAGGGCACTTCTAGAATCCCAATGGGTCAGATTGACATCCAGTTGTGGATGGTATCCATATATATATAGTTGGAAGCTAGATTGGTAGCCTTGTTACCTTGGGCATGGTTTTAATTCCCCAAATTGTATTTATAAGTTGGGCAATGATCTATGGAAAATTAAGGAAAGAGTGTTTTATTTCTAGTTGTTATCATATAGAAGAGAGTAAGGTAACCTTTAAAGAGGTGCAAGAGATGCACCTGCATATACACAAATATGTGCATACATACTTACGAGAATAATATGACTGCAAGCTCTCGGCTGAGATGGAAGCTCAGTGTTGAGTGTTCCTATGAGACTTATCATAAGAATGATTTGAATATCCTTGGAGGAGGATGTGGAAGTCTAATATGTCCATGTGCATGTATGACATGGAAAGGGTGAAAGCAATGATATTGCATGATGAATGTTTGGTGTCACACACCCACGGTGGGGCGTAAAAAAAAATTGTTCTCCTTACAGAAACAAATCTACTCTCCATGGTCTCTAGTTTGGAAATTCGGGGGACTAGCCCCTTTTTTTTCTTTGATGACCATCGTATATGACTGCGGGTTATAACCAAATTCCAATCACATGATTGCGAGCGCAGACAAGGGTGGTTTGAGTCCAACTGTTTTTCTCCCCGCAATTCACCACAATCCACCACGTGTCCCTTTCTCAATACCATGGTACCGATTGCGGCCCGCCCTCTAACTTTTAAAGTCCGAGAACTTTCTATTCCCGCAATTCATCGTGACCTTCGATCTCACGATATTGATGGTACTTCTGAACTGACAGCTTGGATCTACCCCTTTTTAAACCAACGGACATGATTCTCTTCAGGACTTCGGTGTTCAGAGTTTTCAACTCTCAAACCTTTCTTTCTCTGTAGTGTCTATCTCCTGGAGTGGAAGATCTGTTGACACCTGTCCCTCGCAAACAGATGGTTCAGATGAACTCTGACTTTCCGGCCTTCGAGATTTCTTGTTCAATACCTTCTCTTTCTTCTAGAGTGTTTTATCCCAGAGTGGCAGATCATTTTCCATGCGTCCTATCCAAATAAATGGCCCTGGTCCTCTTCGGGACTTCAACACTTTTCAATCAATACCAAATCAATGACCTTCAACTCCCTTCTTGATCAACGGTCGAGATTATACTTCGGGACTTCGACGCTTTCACCCTCTACTTTCCTCCAGAGTATTTTGTACCCATAGTTCCAGATCTGGCACCATGTGTCCACTTCAAATCAATGAATCTTGTCCACTTCGTGACTTCGTCCTTCAGAAATATCAAACATTAAATTCTCCTCTCTCCATTTCTTTCAGAACGTTCTATCCGGATTTTGTGATTTTATGACATGTGTCCTCCTTCAGATCGACGGCTCCCGACTACTTCGGTTGTTTGGGCTTCGACGATTTCAAACTCTTATCCTTCGTGTTCTCCAGGAGTGTTTTCACTAGGAGTTCGCGATCTGTCACCACATGCCCTTTGGACCTGACGGTCCATATTCTCTTCAGGTCTTCGAGTTTCTTTCACCCAAGAACAACAGATCTCTGCCATGGGTCCCTCTAGATTTGACGGTTGAGATTCACTTTAGGTCTTTACCCGGAGTCCACAAATTCATGCCACATGTCCTCTAGATCTGGCGGTTGAGATTCACTTTGGCTCTCTGGCTCTATGGGCTTCAGGAGTTTCAACTCTCTACTAAAACTCTTGAATTTATTTCTCCAGATTTACTGATCTGTTGACACGTGTCTCCTGGCGATCAATGGTTAGGATCTACTTCGGATATTTCACCCCCTCTTGGCCCACGAACTTCTGGATTTGTGGATCTTGCGCCACCCATCCTCCTTGACGATGGATGGTCCCAAATTACTTTGGGATTTCAGAACTTTGGCTAGTTCACTCTCCTGCGTGTGAAAAGAACTAAGGCTCGTGCAACTTTCTTTGATCAGATGACTGTTGATCCTCTATGCTATGATCCAATGGTTACTATCTCCCCCTCCTAAGATTCTGACATCCTCTGACTTAGAATATTTTTTTGGATGTTCAAAGGCCTCAACCTTTGTTCCTCCTATGAGCCCGACTATATTGGGTCTCACTTTTTACCTTGAAAATGTTAACTCTTATGAGCCTTTCGATTCTCTCAGACCGATGATACCGAAGGACTCTCTTACTCTGCATATTTCTTAACGGGTTCACGACCAACCATCTCGCAACTATTCAAGGCCTGGCAGTTATGATCTGACCAATACCGAGATATCCATCGATCGATGGTTCATGGTAATAGTGGGGCACCAATGTGCATGCTATTTATCGGAGAGCTCACCCTCTGCAATATGGAAAGTACTCACCCAACTTGGTCAAACCAGAGTCATTTATCTTCCAGCCCGATGAGATCAACGATGTTGGTGAATTGCAGGCCACGAACTAGAGGATCCACTACTTACACCTTCGTGTTTCGCAATGATTCCCCACCCTCGATCTCTATTCATAGATCGATGGTTCATAGTGATTGTGGGCTTCAACCTCCGCAATATGGAAAGTGCTCACTCTACTCTAGTCTAATCCTATTAGTTGATCTCCCATTCCCGACGAGATCGACGACATCGATTGATTGCAGGCCATGAACTAGTATGTCCGCTAATTTCACCTTCACACTCTACAATGATTCCCAACCATCAATTTAATCGAGTGGTTGGTGTTTGATTCGTTAACCCCAGTGAGTATTTTTGTCTATTTCACGACCGAGATGGCCTCTCCTCCCGTTAAAAGGCTTGCTTCCATCTCCACTGTCAGATTCCTAATTCATCGGTGGTTTGGGTAAATTGACTATCATACAATTCGACATCTCAGAGTTTCGAGCTCCAAGGTTCCAAAACCTTCATGAGCTAACTCCTTTTTGCACAGGGTTCCTAGAACCAAGTCACGTGGATCTTCAGATAACTCTTGGGCTATAATCCCCGCTCTTAGTCAGGTTTTTGGTTAAGGACTTAGGTGCGAGTTCAAAGTCTCCTAGACTACTGGTATGAAGGGAACTCCTTCTTAACTCATGGAGATTTAATCCTTGAGTCAGTGCAAGGTAAAATTGTGAGGTTACCAAATGGGATCTATGACAAGAGGCATGCTCTGACTCTGGAACAGTGATGTAATCCCCTGGTGAAAGTGCCTCCGAGGATTGAAAGAGAGCATATGGAAAATCAAACAGAAGTATATGTTCTCAATGGAATGAATGTATACTCATAACTTAATCATTTAATATAGAAAACCATTTATAGACATATAAATACACGCATGCATCTGTTATTTCCAATTCAAAGCACAAGGAATAAAAACACTTATCAGAACCACAAGGCGTGATGCCAATGGTGAAATAGGTGCTCATTTCCACCCAACCATAGGCTCAGTCACTCCCAATGGATTTATCACTGGCCACCCCCGAGCTTAGACCATTATGCTTTGATATTCAATCTCTTTCTTCCATCTCAATGGAAGTTAGGGATGAAGGTTACTCTCCTTCTCCCAACATAGAAATAGATGGGGACAAAGGTTACTCTCCTTCTCCCAACACAAAAATTTATGGGGACAAAGGTTACTCTTCTTCTCCCAGATCAGTCTCTATTTTCTGGGATCAGAACTCACTTCCCTTGTTCTCAGTCCTTCCTTTGACCCGAGAGCTTCGAATATCTTCTATGCACTCTTCGTAGGTCTCCCTCTGCACCCACCACCCCTCCTTTCTTGCCTTCCTTAGAAAGATTGTGTGTGGCTCGAATTCTTAGTCCTTGTTCAAGTCTGGAATCCTTACAGATGGGCAGTCTACCCCATCCCCTCATTAACTCTTGAGGAGGTCTTCCCACCTACCAGCCTGACTGTAATTCATTCCTGGGTCATAGGTTTGTTCTGATCCTAAGAAATTCAATCCAACAATAGTACTGGTTCGGTGGAGGTTAACACAACCATTCTAGGTGCCTTGCACCACCTTTTCATAGCATTTGTGGTCTCTTCTTAGCATGTCCCCATTACAACAGTCATGCAACACGTATCCATTTTCTATTAAAATAACAGAATTTACATTCATCAACCTTTTATACAAAGAACCATCAAATCAAACATTCACACCTTTGAGTTTTCCATAGTTCCCTGGCCAATATAGTTATAATTACAAACTGGGGGATACAGGGTGTTATAATNCCAAAGGAACATCATCCTCGATGGTTTATCTGTCAACTGGATATGTATATACAGGAGTAAACAAAATTGGATATGCTTGTCTCATGGCATCCTCCATTTCCCACGTAGCCTCATCTGGGCCAAAGTGTTTCCACTGCACCTTGACCTGTGCAATGGTTCGGTTCTTGAGTGAGGTTTCCTTCCTCTCTAGTATGCATTGAGTTTCTGGTAGGAATTCTCCCTCCGGCTCCACCTGGATCATAGACCAATCAATTATATGATTAGAATCATGTACATATTTCTTCAATAATGAAACATGGAAAACATTATGTGCCTTTACCATGGGAGGAAGTGCTAGCCTATAGGCTACAGGCCCCACTCTATCTAATATTTCAAAGGGTCCACAATATCGAGGTGCCCATTTGGCATAGGCTCCCATTCTTAGGGAACTCTTCCTGGGTCTAACTCTAAGATAGACATGGTCTCCTATCTCGAACTCTCTAGGAGTTCTATTTCTGTTGGCGTAACTTTTCTGTCTATCCTAAGCAATCTTCACATTTTTCCTTATCTGGATCACTTGTTGTTCCATTTCTTTCAGCATGTCGGGTCTAATTGTAATTTTTTCCTCCAGATTACTGTAGTTTATTGGAATCTTGCACTGTCTACCATAGAGGGCCTCAAAAGGGCTCATCTTCAAGGATTCTTGATAATCGTTGTTGTAGGAAAACTCTACCAATGGTAGGTATTCTTCCCACTTCTTAGGTTGATGCATTACATGCATCCTTAGCATGTCTTCTACTATTTGGTTCACTCTTTCTATCTTCCATCAGTTTGAGGGTGATAGGCTATGCTAAAAAATAATTTAATCTCAAAACCAACCATTAGGGATTTCCAAAAGCTTCAAGTAAATTTGGTGTCTCTGTGAGATACAATTTCCTTGGGCATGCCATGCAGTCTAAATATCTCCTTCATGAATATGTTGGCGATATCTATTGCCTTGCAAGTTGACTTGATAGGAACGAAATGAGCGTAATTACTCAGCTTTTCCACCATGACCATGATGGCATCATTTTTCTTGGTCGACTTTGGTAATCCGGTGATGAAATCCATGGAGATGGTTTCCCATTTCCATTTTTGGATTGGTAGGGGCTGTAACAATCCTGTTGGGTGCAGGTGTTCTACCTTAACTTGCTGGAATTCTAGGCACTTAGCTAGATATTCGGCTATGTCTTTCTTCAATCTAGGACAATAGAATTGTTTCCTAGTGGTTGTGATCATTTTCTGATATCCTGGGTGACCAGTATATGGTCTCTTGTGTAGTTCATCCATTATGAACCTCTTCAATTCGCCACAGTCTGGAATATACAATCTATTTCTGTAAGTCAGTAGGCCTTCCTCAAGCATCTAGTAGCCTTCATACTTTATCCCTATAGGATCTTTCCTTAGGTATGAGGTCACGGTATTGAATAATGCATATGTTTCTTGTGCAATATTGACTCTTTCCCTAACATCCGTTTCACAGGTGCTTACCATTGCCAAATGAATCATTTTTATACTTCTTCTAAGTGCATCAACCACCCTATTTTCCTTTCCTTTGATGTGTTTGATTTCAAAATCAAACTCACTAAGATATACATCCACCTAGCTTTCCTGACATTGAGTTTTGGTTGATCAAACAGGTGCCTCAACCCACAATGGTTTGTCATAAGCACAAATACCCTAACCAGGAGGTAGTGCCTCCACATTTTTAAAGCATGTACTATGGCAACCATCTCTAGGTCATGGGTTGCATAATTGATCTCATGCTCATTTAATTTCCTGGATGTGTAGCAAATTACACGTCCCTCTTGCATAAGGACTCCTCTGAGTCCTTCCTTCCAGGCATCTGTACACACGAGGAAATCATTATCTGAGTCTGTAATATTCAACACAGGTTCATGGGTCAGGAGGTATTTCAGTTCCTGAAATATTTCTTCAAATTTTGATGTCCAAGTGAATTTAACCCCCTTTTTTCTGAAGGGCAGTGATTGGACAACCAATCTTAGAAAACCCTTTTACAAACCTTCGATAGTATCCTACTAAGCCCATGAAGGATCTGATATCAAATACATCCTTTGGGGTAGGCCATTCCATAATAGATTTGATCTTGTTAAGGTCTACTACCACCCCTTCCTTAGAAATAACATGGCCTAATTAATGGACTTGCTTCTAGACAAATTCGCACTTGCTAAACTTAGCGTAGAGCTGATGCTCTCTTAGTACTTGAAGTATGAGTCTAATATGTTCTTTTTGCTCTTCTCTGTTCTTGGAGTAAATTAGGATATCATCAATGAAAACTAATACAAATTTGTCCAGAAATTTTTTGAGTACATTATTCATCAAGCACATAAAAGTGGCGGGGGCATTGGTTAACCCAAATGGCACCACCACAAACTCATAGTGACCATACCTCGTCCTGATGGTTGTTTTGTGGATGTATTCATCCTTAATTCAAAATTTATGGTATCCATACCTTAAGTCGATCTTCGAGAAAATGGAAGCACCTCCCAATTGGTTGAATAAGCCATCGATTCTTGGTAAGGGGTACTTGATCTTTATGGTTGTCTTATTGAGTTGTCTGTAATATATGCACAGTCGAAGTGTGCCATCTTTCTTTTTCACAAACAAGAGAGGCTCTCCCCATGAAGATACACTGGGTCCGATGTAGCCTTTTTCCATCATCTCCTTTAGTTGTAGCTTGAGCTCAACCAGTTCTGGCATACTCATCCTATATGGCATTCTAGATGCTAGCACCGCTCCTGGTGCAAGTTCTATCGAGAAGTCAATATCCCTTTTCGGAGGTAGACCTGGTACCTCTTCTGGGAACACATCCCTGTATTCTCTTAATATGGGGTGGTTTGTTAGGTTTGGTTTGTCATCCTCAATAGATTCCAACACGTATTTCATATAGAGGACACCCCTTTCTGTAATACATTTTCATTTGAAGAGTTGATATTTGTCTTACTGAGACAGGCTTCTGAATCCCTTGGAGGGTTATCTTTCCCCCTTATTCATTGACACATTCTAAAGTTTTATGGTAACAATCCAACTTAGTTTTATAAGCAGCCAACCAGTCCATACCAATCAACAAGTCATACAACCCTAAGGGAAGTATGTTAAGGGTTGCTCGGGTGGGCAATCCACCCATGATGAATTGGGAGGCTGGTATGACCTCTGCCACTTTCCTTTTAGTCCCAGTGGCTATTCATACCAATCATGAATTAACATGTCTAACTAGTTGCAGTTTACACTTATCAATAGTCTGAGGGGCCACATAACTCAAATTAGAACTAGGGTCAATTAAAATAGAAACTAGATGGTTGGCGATCATGCCTTCCATCTCCACTACTGAAGCTTGGTGGTCAGCTTGATTATTGTCCAAGGCTGCATAAATTTGTGGCATGCTCCTAGCCACATCATTGACAATGATAGCTTCTTGGATATTGTAGACTCTCTTACTATTCTGTTGTCTGTGTGGACAGTCCCTCAACCGATGATCTTCTCCACAACCCCAACATTTTAAGGGTTCTTTCTTTAGGTTTTCAATCTTTCCTGGGACTGTCTTAAAAGGTTTATTTCCACTTTGAGAGGGAAAATTTTTCTGATACACACTTCTAGTGGGAAGGCTCATCCTAGAACCCTTTCCATAATTATTAAATCTTGAGGATTTAAATCCTTTCTTCTTGAATCCCGAACTACTCCTCTTCTTCCAGTGTTCATGAGGACTTGTCTTATTCTTGAACTATTCAGAACAATACCTCACCTTCTGGATGGTTTCTTCTAAGGTATTTGGTTCATCAAACTCAATCCTGTCTTGGTAAGTATGAGGTAATCCACTAATAAATCACTGCATTTTTACATTCTCATCCTTTATGTAGGGTACATACCTCAGTAGCTAAAGGGATTTATCGACATATCCATATATGGTGAGCTGCCCCAGCCTGAGTTCATAGAACTTCTTAGTCTTCCCATCCACATATTTCTCTGACGGATATTGCTTCCTAAAGTATTTCTCGAACTGATTTCATGACAATTCCTTCTCATGAACTCCTTTCACATTCCTAAGGTCTTCCCACCAAATGGAAGCCTTTCCATTCAGGTTGAATATGGCTATTCGAGCCTTCCAGTTTTAAGAGTAATCATGGACTCTGAAGTACTTCTTTAAACCAAGCAACCAAGTTTCATCCACTTCTCCCTTCTTAATCTCTCCATTGAAATAAGGTGGTTTGGCTTTCTTGAACTCTTCAGGATCATGATTTTTGGAACACTTCCGCTTCTTTCCTTCCCTTTGAGAATGTGAGCTCGCTTTGTTACTAGAAGATTTTTAGGAGTTTCCAGATTTCTTTCCAGAGGACTCTGCCGATGAGTGTCCCCTACCTCCAGGTTGGGCCTTCTTCGAGGTACTTCTCCTAGTGTGGTCATGTTTTCAAATCTCAGGTGGACATTGACTTCTCTTCTCATGTCACTGGTCCATATGAATGGTTGCGGGTTCATGCTGCAGTTACCTCTGTATGTCGGAAAAGCTCTGCAACAAGACTGCATTAATTTCTGTTTGTTTTTCTTGATGCTTTATCAATCTCTCATTGTCATCCTTGCAACTCTGTAATTTGTCCCTGAGGCTCCTTATAGTTTCAGCCAGATCCGGAGGGGTTTCCACCACCCTCCTTTCATTAGATTTTTCATCTCTATTGTGGGATCCATCCCACACTTCATGACACGTCACCATCCTTTAGTCTTGAATATTTCTCGTGGTTTACTGACTGCTCAAGTGCTGACAAAAACACTTATTGTTAGCAAAAAATTTACGAACAATACACGGCTCAAATTCCTTAAATGCACACACACAGTAGAACGTTTCATTCTTTTCCTCAATAAAATTTTTAACCAAACTCTTTTTGAAGGAGGAAAGATAGGGCGTCACTCTTAAAAGTATTCTAATTATGGTTTTTGAGAGACTCATCCATGAGCCCAAGCAGGCCAAGTGTTGTAACCATGCTCTGATACCAATTTGTCACACACCCATGGTGGGGTGTAAAAAAATTCCGTTCTCCTTACAGAAAAAAATCTACTCTCCACGGTCTCTAATTTGGAAATTCAGGGGACTAGCCCCTTTTTTTTTCTTTGAAAACCATCGTATATGACCACGGGTTATAACTGAATGCTAATCACGTGATTGCGGGCACAGACAAGGGTGGTTGGATTCCAACTATTTTTCTCCCCACAATTCACCATGAGCCACCATGTGTCCCTTTCTCAATACCGTGGTACCGATTGCGGCCCTCCCTCTAACTTTTAAATTCCAAGCACTTTCTATCCCCAGAATTCATCGTGACCTTTGATCTCACAATCTTGGCGGTACTTCTGAACTGACGACTCAGAAATGCCCCTATTTAAACCAACGAAAGTGATTCACTTCGGGACTTCAGCGTTCAGAGTTTTCAACTCTCAAACCTTTCTTTCTCTATAGTGGCTATCTCCTGGAGTGGAATATCTATTGACACTTGTCCCTCGCAAATGAATTCTTCAGATTCTTTCTGGCTCTCTAGCCTTCGAGAGTTCTTGTTCAATACCTTCTCTTTCTTCCAAAGTTTTTTCTCCCGAAGTGGCAGATCGTTTTCCATGCATCCTCTCCAAATCAACAGCCCTAGTCCTCTTTGGGACTTCGACACTTTTCAACCAAGACCATGTCAATGGCATTCATCTCCCTTCTCAATCAATGACTGAGATTCTACTTCAGGACAACAGCGATTTCACCCTCTACTTTCCTCCAGAGTATTCTGTACCCATAGTTCTAGATCTAGCACCATGCGTCCACCTCAAATCGACAGCTCTCATCTTATTTGGGACTTCGACCTTCAAAAATCTCAAACCTCAAATTCTCCTTGCTCCATTTTTTTCGGAAGGTTCTATCCGAAGTTCACGATCTGATGACATGTGTCCTCCTTCAGATCGATGACTCCTAGTTGCTTCGGTTGTTCAGGCTTCAACGATTTCAAGCTCTTATCCTTTGCGTTCTCCCAGAGTGTTTTCTCCCAGATTTTGTGATCTGTTGCCACATGCCCTCTGGATCTGACGGTCCAGATTCTCTTCGGGTCTTTGGGTTTCTTTCACCTGAGGAAAATGGATCACTGCCATCCATCCTTCTGGATATGACGGTTGATATTCACTTCGGGTATTTACCCAGAGTCCAAAGATTCATGCCACCTGTCCTCTGTATCTAACAGGTGAGATTCACTTCGAATCTTCGGGCTTCGGGAGTTTCAAATCTCAACTGAAAATCTCGAAGTGATTTCTTCAGAGTTACTGATTTGCTGACACGTGTCTCCTGGCGATCAATGGTCATGATCTACTTTAGCTATTTCACCTCCTCCTGGCCCATGAACTTTTGGAGTTGTGGATGTTGTGCCACCCATCCTCCTTGACGATGGACGGTCCCAAATTACTTTGGAACTTCGGAAATTTCGCCAGTTCACTCTCCTGCATGTGTAAAGCGCTAAGGCTCATGCACCTTGCTTTTATTAGATGGTTGTTGATCCTCTACACTGTGATACAATGGTTACTGTTGCTCCCCATCCTAATATTCCAACATCCTTTGACTTAGAAGAGTTTTGTGGATGTTTAAAGGCCTTAGCCTTCGTTCCTCCTATGAGCCCGACTATATTGGGTCTCACTTTTTCTCTTGAAAAAGTTATCTCTTCTAAGCTTTCCGATCCTCTCAGACCGACAATACCGAAGTAATCCGTTAATCCGCAGATTTCCTAAGGGGTTCATGACTAACCATCTCGCAACTGTTCAAGGCTCGACGGTTATGATCTGACCAATACCGAGATATCCGTCGATCAACGATTCACGGTAATTTCAGGGCCCCAATGTGTGTGCTCTTTATTGAAGAGCTCACTTTCCGCAATCTAGAAAGTACTCGCCCAACTTGGTCAAATCGAAGTCGTTGATATTCCATCCCGATGAGATCAACAATGTTGGTGAATTGTGGGTCATGAACTAGCACCTCCGATACTTACACCTTCTCTCTTCGCAATGATTACCCACCCTCCATCTCTGTTCATAGATCGACGGTTTCATAGTGATTGCGGGGTTCAACCTATGCAATATGGAAAGTGCTCACTCGACTCTATTCTAATCCTATTCGTTGATCTCCCATTCCCAATGAGATAGACGATGTGGGTTGATTGTGGGTCATGAACTAGCATGTCCGCTAATTTCACCTTCACACTCCGCAATGATTCCCAACCATCGATTTAATCGAGCAGCTAGTGTTTGATTCATTAATTCTAGTGAGTATTTGAGTCGATCTAATGACCAGGATGGCCTCTCCTCCTGTTAAAAGGATCTCTTCCATCTATGTTTTCATATTCCTAATTCATCGGTGGTTCGGGTTACTTGACTATCGTACAATTTGACATCTCAGAGCTTCGAGCTCTAAGGTTTTGAAACCTTCATGAGATAATTCCTTTTTGCGCAGGGTTCCTAGACCTAGGTCACGTGGATATTTAGATAAATCTTGGGCTATAATCCCCTCTCTTAGTTGGGTTTTTGGTTAAGGAATTACATGTGAGTTCAAAGTCTCCTACACTACTAGTCTGAAGGGAACTCCTTCTTAACTCACGGATCTTTAAGTCTTGAGTTAGGGCAAGGTAAACTCGTGAGGTTACTAAATGGGAGCTATGCCAAGAGGCATGTTCTGACTCTGGAACAGTGATATAATCCCATGGAGAAAGCGCCTCCGAGGATTGAACGAGAGCATATGGAAAATAAAACAGAAGTATATGTTCTCAATGGAATGAATGTATACTCATAACTTAATCATTTAATTCATTATTTCCAATAAAAGCACAAGGCATGAAAACACTTATTAGAACCACAAGGCATGATGCTACTTCTGAAAGGGGTGCTTGTTTCCACCCTACCATAGGCTCAGTCACAACCAATGGCTTTATCACTGGCCACCCCCGAGATTAGACCATGATGCTTTGAGATTCAATCTCTTTATTCTAGCTCAACGGAAGTTAGGGATGAAGGTTACTCTCCTTATCCCAACACAGAAATAGATGGGGACGAAGGCTACTCTCCTTTTCCCAACACAAAAATAGATGGGGATGAAGGTTACTCTCCTTCTCCCATCTTAGTCTCTATTTTTTGGGATCAGAACTCACTTCCCTTATTCTCAGTCCTTCCTTGGACCTGAGAGCTTCGACTCTCGTCTCTGCACTCTTCGCAGGTCTCCCTCTACACCCACCACCCTTCCTTTCTTGCCTTCCTCGGCAAGATTGTGTGTGGCTCAAATTCCCAGTCTATGGTCAGGTCTGGAATCCTTACATATGGGCGGTCTGCCCCATCCCCTCATTAACTCTTGAGGAGGTCTTCCCACCTACCATCCTGACTGTAATTCATTCCTGGGTCAGAGGGTTGTTCCGATCCTGAGAAATACAATCCAACAAAAGTATTGGTTTGGTGGACGTTAGTGCAACCATTCTGGGTCCCCTCCACCACCTTTTCATAACATTCGTGGTCTCTTGTTAGCATGTCCCCTTTCCAACATTCATGCAACACATATCCATTTTCTATTAAAATAACAAAATTAACATTCATTGACCTTTTATACAAAGGTCCATCAAATCAAACATTCACAACTTTGAGTTTTCCATAGTTCCCTGGCCAATATAGTTATAATTACAAACTGGGGGAAACATGGTCTTACATTTGGATAGGTTTGCATGTGTTTGAATGCATTATGAGGCTTCTTAACATGAAGAATGATATTAATACCAATTAGGTATGAAATATATTAAATGTGCAAGTGATGCAGATGCATGATGTAAGGATAAATATATACTAAAGGCACAATATGGTTGCCTTGATGAGTGATGTGTAAGGAAAGAATTGCACTTGCCAAGATTAAGTGAATACAATGGATGCATGGTTGAATCCATTTTGAAGAGTCGTGAAAGTTATGTTTTGAATGATAGCTTAAGGGGAATGTGCTCCATTCCCTCAAGAAAGAGTAGTATAAATAGAAGAAAGAGTGAATGAGCAAGGATGCTTTGTTGTCATGATAAGAGGCAAATGATTCTGCCTTTAAGGGTCACATGAGAATGATTTTGAAAAATCATGAGTTGACTGATTTTAAAATAGAGATGTAGGTGGGTTGTGAAATATACCTATGGCAACTACACAGAGGATTATGATTATTCATATGGTTAAGCAAATCATGGAAGTAAGTTAACAAAACCATAATATGTGTGGATACATAATTTAGACGCATGACAAATATGCATGTTTATATTCCTTATGAAATATTTGGTACCTAGCTAAAGCCAACTCAACGTTGAGGCTATCACAGATAGTGAAGGATATGAAATAAGGAAGTTGCATGCTGAGGGAGTTACATCTGGAGGAACTGTGTGAAGACTTTGTTAGGAGAACAGAGTCACAACCTTATTGATTATTGAGAATTAATCAACGAGATACAAGCTTGTGTATATATATATANGTCTTGGATTACATTTTGAAAGACATCATGTAATGAATAGAAGACTAATAATGAATCTTGACCATTTTGATAACCGAATGGTAACGTGCAGGATGCACAGGTTCATGATTCATTATGGACAAAAGGATTTTATATTAAAGCATACTGATGTATCCTAAGAGTTAGGATGAGCCTAACCGAGGCTTCTCAAGAAAAGAGAAGAAAGATCACAATAAGAAGTAGATTGCATAAGTAAAGGGGGAGAAAAGGAGGAACACTTTTCTCACCCTAAGAACCCATAATTGTGTAACAGAGCCGTAGGATTAAAAGAGTAGTTGTGGAAACCAGTACAGCTGGTAAAAGGCAAATAAACCCCCCGAGTATGATTAAATGAATAAATGAGTATGTTTGATTGAATAGGATTGGTTGAACCCATGATTAAGAAAAGGCAGTGAGGCCTTAGAGATAAATCAACTAGGCTGAAAAGTCTGAGGCGGTGTAGAAAGAATTGGAAGAAGGGGAGAGCCCTTAATTATTTTCTTGCTGAGTATTATGTTTTCTCTTGGTTGAGAAAGTTGGTATGCTGATGAAAGTAAAAGGTTTTGACACCATAGTGATGATGGTTGTATTGTTGTAGAAACAATCAAGATCTGTTTGTGTTTCACTCATGGAAACATTAAGGATAATGTGATGAAGTGCATAAAGATATGCTAGGACATGTCTGAAAATGTTTTATTATCTTAATGTTATAACTTTTGAAAGGAAGTTGTATGCCTTGGATACCCAAGTAGGGTATGATTCAGGAAGGAGAACCTAGATGATGGAGGTGTGAACCTCTGGTAGTAAAGACTGTTTGTAACCCTTGGAATGAATTGATATGTCATGAATGCATTGACCAATCAAGCACTGCTTAAAGGCATTCATGTGGAACCTTGAGTTTCATGAATGATGATTTAAGGTTGTGATCTATTCAGAGTAGAAAATATGGTTCTGCTAAAATAATAATTATGGACAGAGAATCCATACGATAATAAGTTGGTTGAATTCCAACACACCTTGGCAAGAGTTCCTAACCTGAAAAGTGATAATCTGAAATCAATAAAAGGGTGCATTATGTGGGAATGTGGCCATGGACATTGGCACATTGATCAAATTCACTTAATGTTGAATTGCATCTGGAAAAGGTTGATATACTGAACTGATGCATGTGAAATGAATGAAATTTCCTTTTTCTTTATATCCTCGAATAGA
>ML777721.1:472620-491240 GCA_009831015.1 Picea engelmannii
CAGCTGAGAATGAGAAGAAGGCCATGAGCTTGATGTTGAGGGATCATATGATAAACCTCATTGAGGCCATGACAGAGAAAGAAATCTCTGATACTTTGCAGAGAATGGGACCTAAGCAGAAGGCCGCGAGCTTGATGCTGAGGAAGCATGTGATAAACCTCGCAAAAGATGTGAAAGAGAAAGGATCATTGAGAATTGGCATAAATTCCCTAGTGATATCATGGCTTGGCATGGGGGTGGCCAGAGCGCTAAGAATGAATTCCTCTATGCCTATGATTGGGTGGAAAGGCGAACAACCACAATCAGTTAGTTGGTTGCAAACTGCAATAGATAAGTTTTCTCATATCCTATGTAATTGAACTATAACTATAGATTAAAGTTGTATATCCTATGAATGTTGCAGGGATGTGCATGTTTGCTTGATGGATAGATTGTATCCCTTTATCTTTTCTTGATTGTATAGTTAATAAAGTAAGGAACTATATGGTTTGTATATGTAAATTATTGAGCCCTGTAGTGGCTCAAATTTAAGCAGATGAACTGTGAATTCGTTGACCTTAGACACAGTTTCCCAGTATACATGTCGATACTCCTAGCTATTTGAGTCTCCTTAGAAAAAGGGAGTTTTTTAAGTCAGAACAAAGAGTGCAAAGTGCATGCCAATGCCTAAGTCCTTCAGAACTGATGAGACTCAGGAAGGATAGTGATATTTAAGTCTCAAAAGGGAAGATCCTTTCGTTTGGAAAGACGAGCAAATGATATCTGTTTAGGAGGACCCAAGGTCTTTCATGACTATTGGATTTGGAGAAGGAGCATAGGTGTTAAAACCTTGACTCCTTTAGTCTTCGCGAGTTCGAGAAACTTTGGTATTCATTGTAAGGGAGATGGATCCTCTGAAGTCCCGAAGCCCAAAGTTAATCTGGGTCGTATATCTGAGGATTTTCGAGAACGTTTCCCAACCGTCAGATCTAGGCTATGGTTAGCTTGGCGCTGACCGACTCTAGGAGAAAAGAGGAGTTTGTAGTGAAAAACTCCCAAAGGCCAGAGTCGTGAAGTAACGTTATCCATGGATCTATGGATCCACGTGGTCAGATCTCGACTGTGAGATTTGAGGGATGTTAGAAGGTTGTCAATCTGGTGTGACGTGGTGAGCTGACATCACTAGGGTGACATGGACCCACGATCTATGTGCCACATGTAAACTCGATCTGTGCTTTTCGTAGACCCTATATGCCTATTGGAACATGACACGTGTCACCTTTGACCCATATACATGTCAGCCCAGGTTCATGCCTGCCTGGACAACGTGGCTGGTGATGTAATCAAGACCACATGAGTTTACACAACTTTGGAGTTCAAAAGATTTAGTGAGTGGTACAATATAGGAATTTCCAACCCAAATCATTGATTGTCGAAGGATGAAATTCCAATAATGATAGTCGATCTCTGAACATAACAAGAGTTCGGTAGTTTGGGCATAGTGTGGAATCAAGAATGTTCGACAAGAATTGTCGATCGTCGAAAACTGAAGGGATAGGGGCACGTGGAGACATTTAGGGACTTCGAGGATTTGGAAAAAGGTATGATGCATGTAGATATCCAAATCCCCCTCCTTAACCATAGGATTTCAGCAGAGGACATGGATCATTGATTTCCTCCGTTGTTCGGCGATATAGGAATTTTTCAACACTTTTGGGAACTCCCAAAGTTCAGGAACTTATGAAGTGTCGAAACCTTTCTAACACAGGATATTAGCTCCTGATTTTTAGCCCAAGGTCATGACAAGGACCCCGCTAGATGGTTTAATCACCTAGTGAGAGATGTAAGCTTCGGGAAGCTGGTTAAGAGGGTTTTTTCTTAAGTAAAGGACCGAAAATGAACCAGGAAAAGTGAAACTTTGATGCCCCACCCCTAGAAAGGATATTTAGGGTTTGGGGGTGTTACATAGCCCTATCTTTTCTTAGATGTCAAAATGCCCACAATATCTTGCTGCCAACTTTGGAAACCAACCCAATTTGAGAGAACTTCTTTTTGATTTCAGTTTTAGAACTACATGTTCGCCCACTTTAAAATATTTGAAAACTCTATTCTTGTTTGCATAAATGTTTTGCCTATCCCGAACTTTTCCATTCACTCTTCCATTTCATTCAACAAATCTGGCCCAATGAAAACTATGTCTGCTAGGTTATCCCAACTTACTGGTGTGTTGCAATTCCTACCATGCAATGCTTCAAATGGGATCATTTTTAATGAGGCTGTATACCCATTGTTGTAAGAAAATTCAAGTAAGTGGATGTAGTCTTACCACTTTGATGGTTGGTCTATCACATACATTTTGAGCATGTATTCAATTATTATGTTGTTCCTCTCTATTTTCCCATTAGACTTTGGTTGATATGTTGTATTGAGATATAAAGTTATCCCAAATACTTTGAACAAACCTTTCCAAAAATTGGAACCAAACTTTGGATCTCTACATGAAACTATTTCCTTAGGCACTCCATGTATCCCGACAACTTCCATGTATCTAGGAACAAAATTACAAACCTGCCCAGGTATTCCTTGAACACTCCATTCATCAAGCACATAAAAAAAAGTTGAAGAATTTGATATTCCAAATGGCACTACCAAAAAATCATAATGCATGTGTCTTGTCCTGAATGTCGTCTTCTTCCTTTATCCTTACTTGGTGATAACCTGATCTCAAATCAATCTTGGAAAATATCCATGAAACTTTTAGCTAATCAAATAGATCATGAATCCTTGGAAAGATATATTTGTTCTTTATGGTGACCTTATTTAGCTATTTGAAATCAATACACAACCTTAATGTTTCTTATTTCTTCTTCACAAACAACATTGGGGCACCCCAAGGTGACACACTTGGGCATATATACCCTTTCTTTAACAATTCTTTAAGATGCATCTACAACTTTTTCAAGTATGGTGTTCCCATTATGTATGGTGTCTTGGACATTGGGGTAGCTCCTAACACCAAATAAATAAAGAATTCAATGTATCTTTTTAGTGGCAGTCTTGGGATTTTCCCAAAAACATATTCAAAACTCCTCAAGATTGGATGGTATTCAATTCTTTGCATTTTATCTTTGGTTCCCTCTTCCATATGGGATGCAAAAATTTGACATCCATTACCAAAACTCTTTTTCAACTGCATGGCTAAAATTTCTCTAATAGATATAGCTCTTGGAATTCCTTGGATTTTTCCTTTCTTCCCTCCCTCATCAAGACAAGTGATTGTCTTGATGTAACAATCTAGGACAACATGGTGTTTTTCCAACCAATCCATGACAATTAAAATATCATGTGAACCCAATGGTATGATGTTCACATCTACCTTTGTGTTGAGTCCATTCATGTATATTGGATAATATTTGATCAACTCACTAATTTTCCTCTTAGCCCATGTGGAAAATTGAAATAACCAATATTTCTTGTGCTTACTCCTTTGTAAGTGAAATATTTCAACAATGTTAGAGTTTATGTAACTATGGCTAGCTCCAAAATAAATTAAAATTGTTGTGGGTTGGTTATCAGTCTTACCTTCCACTTCAATCATGTATACCTTATACTCTTATTGTTGTTATCCAAGGCTGCATAAATCCTTGGCATGTTTCTTCCCATGTCTTCCACTATCTCAACCTCTTAAATATAGTGGAAATTCCTCATTATTTCAAATTTGTGAGGGTAGTCCCTATACAAGTGATCTCCCTCACATACCCAACATTTCATGGGTTGTTCTCTTGGCATTTTCCCAAAATAATCTGGGATCCTGAGATCATTTTGGGCTAACAGTCCTTGCATATTTGATTGAGAGCTATTCTTGAAAAAGGGTGGCTTAAAACCTTTCTTCATTTTCTCATTCTTACCCTTCATCTTTTCATTTGAATATTTTTGGAAGACTAGCCTCCCTCTACTCTTCTCATAAAGATTATTTTCTCATCCTTCTTACCCTTCTTCTCATAAAGGTGCTTGGCTTGCCTAAGTTGATCCCACCACACAGTTTCCTTTCCTTGCAAGTGGTAGGTTGCAATTCTTTTTTCTACCCTAGAGGGGTAATCATGCAGCTTGAAATATTTCTTCATTTCCAGCATCTAGACCTCAGGATCTTCTTCCTTTCTATGCTCGCCATTAAAATTTGATGGCTTGATTTTCCTAAGTTCAATTTGCAAGATGTCTACCTCAGGCCTTCTCCTCTTCCGCTTGACAAGAGATGCACTTGGGATTTTCCCTAGCCCTGAGCTTGCATGAGCTCTCCTAGTGAATTTATTTGGAGAATGATGGTGCATTCTCATGCTTCTTTATTTCCTATCATTCCCATGATCATCCTCTTTGGGATCCTGATGCTACCACTTGTCAGGAACTAGTTGTTTACTTTGAACCAAAGTATTTTTTGACTTGTCTATGCAACAAATCCATACTTTGTAGTAGCGCCTCCTGAGATTTCATAATATTTTCATTATTGGCCCTATATCTTTTCACTTCTCTTTCCAGGATTCACATAGTTATAGCCAGCTCCACAGGCTCCTCCATGACTCTTCTTTCATTGGATTTTGTCTCATCATTTCCCATGCTACCATACAACCTTATGAATTCTTCTTCATAGCCAAAGACCCTTGGGAATCCTCAATAATTGTGGTTCTCATACAAAACCCAAACTTCCCTCATAAACCTCTAAACTCTACAAGAAAATGTGCATGCAATAAAAATTTTGTTAGAAAAAACATATATACACATTTTTGGAAAAAGAATACATAATGTTTATGCTTTTTTGGCCACCAGTCATCTTCTTTTGAGTTGGCTATAATTTATACTAAGTTATTTTTTTTGGGTGCATAAATATATTCCTCTCTCTAAGAGATTTCCAATGACTATTTAGTTTTTCAAAATCGAGCTCTAGGAGAGAAATTATGCCCCTTTTAAGATTTCATACAACCCCCTTGATGATGTCACTGTGCCACCTGGCACCACGTGGACCTACTTTGTTCTTGATAGATAACATGGACCTGATGATGTACAATCAAACACAGTTTATGTCTTTCAAGCCATTCACACATGGGTAAATCTCCATAGGGTGATCAACTTACCATGCCAAATGATTCTCCCACAAATTTCCTCCTTCACCAATCTACCCAAAACCTATGACCCTTGAAGCTAATGGGATCCTCCCTTGTGGGTTTTCCCCATTGGAAATCATTGAGTACACTTCCTCTAGGTTTCCTCGCAAAATATCCCCCCACAGTCCTATCGGGATCACACTTACATCCTATCCAAACTAATGTGCACATGAGTCCTCCCACAATATGTATCCCATGACAACATGTCGTCTAATAGATCAGATGTTACAGATCAAACATAATCCTTTGTCTGAAATTCTTCATGGACTGGAACATGCTTGACTGATAAAATCTCCTTCTCATTTTGAATCTACCACAGTAGGAAACCTATCCACTTCTACGTGTCACCTGCCACATGGAAGTCTTAGATATATCTACCCCTGCTAATGTGTCTCCTAATGTGGAATGTTGACATGGCATGCTGACACAACAAGTTGACATGGAACTTATGATACTCCCCACTGACATGTCATGTGACATTGTGTGTTGACACTACATGTTTATGTGGCACTATCTTACATTTTTGAAGCATGATTTTTGAATCTGTCATTTATATTGAATTGTCAAAGTGTGTTAGCACCATAGTAATTTGATAATCCATATTAGATTGAATTATGCTAAGTACAAGATAAATAACAACTAAGTTTAAGATGATCACAAGCCAGTACTGAACCACACCATGCCAGTACAGGAACCAGATATACGCTACAGGTTTATAGTAAGCTCGCCAAGTTGGAAAGGTGGGCCCTTGATGATGCCAACAAGGAAGCTTAAAAGAACTCACATGATAATAAACTTAAAGAACACACAGGATCACAAAATTCCACTTCAAATTAATCTACAACAAACAAGTCTAAGAGAATATGTGTTCATAAACCAATATTTCAGTATAACATTATTCAATTCCCCATTCAGTGACTTACAGGCCCTCTTTATAAGAGAAACAACCTGATACAATCAAGGTAATAGATAATGTAAAAATAAATGTATCAAGTCTAATACATGATTTTATCATTTTGAAAGTTACTTCATCCTCATGACATGAAGTCCATAAGGATGAAATAATATCCTATGGACTCAAAATAGGTGATCTCAATCACCAATTGATTCCTCAAACTCATTGAAATATTCATTAAGTTGATTGCATTCAGATTTACACATTATGGTACCGGATGGCTTGTTGATGCAGGTACTGGATGACCTCGAACATTCTGGTATCGGATGATTTTCTGGAACGTTATGTTACTAGATGGTTTCTAGAACATTTTGGTACCAGATGAGCTGAATTGTGAGTACCAGATGACATGGAGTGTGAGTACCAGATACCTATCTTGCGAGTACCGAATGCCCTATATTGCTAGTACCGAATGACTTGTCTTGTTACGATTTCAACAACAATTCTGTTAGATGGAATGAAGCATATAGATAATTTTTGTAACTATCAATAAACCACGCAAATCATAGGCTTAATCGTTAATTACCTCATGTACACCAAGGAACAGACAAATGAGTATATCATCGAGCAAAATGAATGGATTACTAATAGTTTTAGGGAAACATAATCAATATAAGGCGTAAAAGTAAGGTAATTGTGGATGTCAAAAAGGATACCCAACATTTCTCCCATGCCTTATCCATTGCACATCCTCATGCAACAATGGTCTTCAAAATTTCCAAAATTGGTTCCAGTTCAAATTGAGTTAACCATCTACTGCTTGGGCTAAGATGTCCAACCCTAAAGTTCCACCCTTCTTCAGCTCTTTAAGCTCCCTTTTGATTATTTTGTGATGTAACAAATTTTGTTTAGCCTTTGCTTCCCACTTTTTACCCAAATGAACAACCTTCTTAAGTTTGACAACAAGATTTTCCTTCTTATTTCATAACTTTTGGTTCTGGGGTTTAAGCAATTCATTCTCCTTCTTTATATGTGCATCCAAGAATTCATATTCAGCCACATCTTTCTTCAACTTCTCATTATGTTTCTGAATCCTTTGTATCTTGATCTTCATTTTTTGTTTAGTTAGAGTGAAAATGGGGTTCTTCCTTATTCTTAACCTTTTTCTTATCCTTTCATCCAAATGATAATTCTTTTAAAGTTTCTACAACAAGTTTCTTTGATGCATCATTCACCTAAATAGTCTCATCCTCTAGATATGGTGAAGCTGGAATATCAATTGGTTCCTCGTGCAAGGTTGGAAGAGTAGGGATTTATATATGTTTAACCATACTCCTAGTAGTCCTACGAGTAGGATCTAGATTGACAGTGGATTTTTCTTCTAATACCTCCAGTGTTTGAATGACATGCACCTCAGCCTCTTCCTTAAACAGTTGTCTTTTCTTTGTTTTGTTGATGGCTCGGGACTCTGTTCTTCCTTAGTTTTACTTTGGGTGTATAGTTTGATATTAGATTCTGGTCGTGTACTAAATTCTTCAAGAGTCTTACTATTACTTCATGTTTTGACTCTTGACTCAGGGGTTTTTTCCACTTTTATTACTCTTTTCTGCTTCAGTTTGTTGCTAGTCCCAACATCTTCAGCCTCACTACCTAGTTGCTTTTTTTTATTTTCACTACTTTCTAGATTTCTCTTAGATTCTTGACTCCCCTTTCCCTTTTTACCTTTTCCTACATATTTAGGGGTACCTTCAGTAGGGCTTGCAGTAATCTCCTCTAGGGTAAAGTATCATGTAATGAACTGTTTCCAGCTACTTTCTCTTTTCTTTAATTCAGAGACAAACAATAATTTCAGTAAGCCATGGTGATAGATACTTGTCTCTATTTTATTGGAAGTAGATATAACCCCTCTATCCATCTTACTTAGACTCATCCATAAAAAGTATGGAAAATTCATCTTTGGACCTCCTTCAAAATGCAACAATGATCTTAAGTGGTAAAGGAAGGTAATGGAATACCTACCTTCACAGGTGAGAAATATTTGCACGTTGACAAGCATGGTGCAATACTCTGGTTTAATCCACTGGAGAGGAATACCCTTAGTCCAATTCAGATTTGAATGCCCAGACACTAAGAACTACTAACAGAGATACCGATCAATCACCATGCCCTTAAAGTAATTTTCACCCTCCAATGGAAAGAAACCTTCCTCTGCTATAGAAGCTTTAGTCACCTATAGTGTCATACTTCTCAATTGAACAGTCTCACCATCATAACTCTACACAAAGGCCTCGGAAATTTCATCATGATGGCCTCGAAGATGTTCTAGAAATAGAACCCACCCAACTTGTTCAAATGTTTCTCTACACGCCTTATATTCCTCCGTCTCTCTAAATACCATAAACACAAGTTCATGGCGATCAACCCCCATGTTTGCCTTGGAAAAAATTATTAGTTTAATACATTGAATTAAGGTTTCTTCAATAGGAGGGTTTGGTACCAGAACAGAGTAATGGGTCTGGCAAAGTAATAGAACTGAGCAGAGTAATGGCATTGAAAAAGTAATGAACTTGAGCAACAAAGAGGGATAATGACAAAGGTTCATTACGTTATAACAATTATAATGAAGCTCATATGAATGGACACGCCATTCAAAGGAGTGTCTTTTGTAATAATGTTCAATTATGGTTATGATGGCAACAAGGTAGTATGAAAAATGTGCTTAAGCATGTGGAGTCATGAGTAATAGATTAGATCTGTTAGTGATTTGACGTTTAGTCTTATCCAATCTGTTGTGGATCATAATTAGGAGAAAGGTTTGGATGTGACTCTAATATTAATATACGATAGTGGCGAAGAGTTTTCATAACGACTTTGACTAATAGGTCCCCTGCCTAGATTACCTTTAAAATAAAAGTGATATAAGCATAGTTTAGATCCCATTTGAAGAGAGGAACACATAAAAGAATACATCCCAAGATGATTAACTTGTCTCTTATGCAATTTCATAGAGATGAAGATCTTCTTACTTAGGTAGGATGAATTATATATACTAAGGGTCCCACTTTCAAGAAAACCTATTTATTTTAAAGATAGAACCCTAAAGTGGATACTTGAAGGTTCTTAAGAACATCATCTGAGAGATATAAAGGTCATATCCTAGCTTTGATTTGATAATGATTTCTTCAGAATGAGACCCAAGGGTTTAGTTTTAGGTGTGCATATTTATATTTTTCAACTCCCTTTACCTGGCATAGCCCCTGTTCTAGAATGCCTATTTAGTACCCCGATGGGTTTACCTTAGTACCATACAAGCATGGCCCCACTTTCAACAGACCTGTTCAGTACCTCGGTGGATTTACTTACACTTCTTGATACTTTATTTTATTATATTACTCAAAATATTTATAATAATGTATATTGTTCATTGAAATATTTAGAGTATAAGGAAGGCATGTGGTATGAGAGTGTTTTAGATTTATTAGGCACATAATTAATTGCTTTCAATTATCCCAAGGGTGACATCATTCACATTAGCCTTAAATCTCAGCTAGTCAATGTATAATGTAACATCTTGGATAATGACTAAGAGGTCCCTCTATTTAATCCTATAAGGGTTCTCATGAAAGTTCATAGAGGTTTTGCAGGGGTGGTCCACCACATGAGGTTTTCATTAATACCTCCCAAAAAATATTGTAAAGAGAAACTTGGATAAGAACTTGTTGAATCAACTCAGTTAGTATTAGACATAATAGTATCACCACTTTTCAATGGATATTTCAATTATTAATCACTTTTTTTTTCAGAATGATGAGGTAATAGGGAAGGTGCGCCCATTATCATATAGAGCTGAAAGTGAAAATCTTCTCCTTGCAGGATAATAAAGATGATTCATTTAGGGGTGAGTGTAACAATGTAGGATGAAGGTGTACATGAAAGTAAAGATAAATTCAACACAATACTTAAATGATTCTTGATAAAAAGAACAGGAAAATATTGGTTCATACCTCCAATTACCTGAAGTGGAAACAGTGTCAAGTACATGAAAGAAATCATATCACTTTGGCATTAGTACAAGATTGGTACTGGAACAGATTTTCTTAGTATCAGAATAGGTTTTCTTAGTACCATAATAGGTTTTTTTAGTACTGGAAGAGTTAGTACCGAACAGACAGTACATGATGCACTTGATAAGGTACTAGATCTTTTGTAGTCTTCACAACTGAAACTTATAGGCATTACACTGTGGTTGGCATCTCCTCAAGTTGTGAAAGAGTCCAAGTTGTTGGAGTATTCACATATAGTCACAAAAACCTGAAAATGATAGATAGGAAAAATTAGGCTCCAAATTTTGCAACAATTCTTAGTCCAAGCAGTCTTACACTACTGATAGGATTCATTTTAACTCCGACCAAAACATCAAACTTGTGAATACTTCCATGTTATTAGAAAAACAAGATCTAACTACTATTGTTCCAAAAATTTAGCCAGGGATAATGCCTACTAGGAAACTCAATGAGACTCCTTTCGATGAATAATATACAAAGAAAAAACATGATTAGTTCAATTCAAAAATTCACACGGCTCACATATATATAGATACGTAAAAATAAAATCAAATAACAAAGACTTATAGTGGTGGATCAGCAGGGGGAGAACTCCCCTCTCTTACCAATTGCATTTCAGAACTCTGGAGAACATGTTTGAAAAAATCCTCTTTGGAAAATGGCTTATGATATACCTTCAAGTAGTTTCCATTTATCACAAATGAAGTTTGATCTGCATCAATGGTCATTATCTTGAACAAACCATTTTCATAGACTGTATCCACTTCATAAGGTCCCAACCATTGAGTTGACAACTTACCTTTACAATTTTTAAACCCGTTGTCATACAACAAGGCCCAATCACTTGGATGAAATGAAATTTTCTTAAAAAACTCTTCATGCCATTTAGTCATTTGATCTTGAATCAGCATGGTCCTTTGAAGAGCATCTTGCCTAATCTCATCAAGTTCATTCAGCTGCATTAATCTTTGTTTATGTGCCTCATCTAGGTCCATTCCTAATTGCATGGTTGTTCTAAAGGTTTTCACTTGAAACTCTATGGGAAGTAAAACATTTTTCCCATACACCAATTCATAAGGGGTATGGCCTATTGTATTTCTCTAGGATGTTCGGTAATCCCATAAGGCTTCAAGTAAATTATCATCCCAATCCTTATGGTGCAGCTGATCTATTTTCGTGAGAATGGCTTCTATCACCTTATTAGTTAACTCCACTTGTCCATTTTTCCTGGGGGTGGTAAGGTGCGGATTTTTGGTGTTTGATCTGATATTGTTTTGTGATGGATTTGATCAAATTAGAAGTAAATTGGGTCCCTTGGTCTGTCACTATCTCTCTAGGTACACCAAAACAGGTAACTATTTCTTTAAATAGAAAATCTACAACGGATTGTTCATTTACAGAATACAAAGATTTAGCATCTACCCATTTTGTCACATAATCCATACAAACCAATATGTACCTCTTCCTTATATACATAGGGTTGATTGGTCCTACAAAATTTAATGCCCATTTTTCAAAAGGTTCGATTACTACCTCTACTTGAAGAGTAATTTCATCAGCTGAAGTTGGCTTCCCCATCCTTTGGAAATCATCACAACTAACCACATACTTCTTTGCATCTTTAAAAATGGTTCGCCAGTAATAGCCCGACTATAATATTTTGTATGATGTCCTCTTGTCAGTAAAATTCCCACCGCATGGCCCATCATCGCATACTTTAAGTATTTCATGAATTTCATCTTCCCTCACACACCTTCTAATCACCAAATCAGGCCCAGTGCAGTATAAACAGTCATCATGCCACATGTAATTAGCACTTAGTTGTATGATCCTCTGTTTTTCCGGACAGGATATATTTTGTGGGAATATTCTTGTTACTAGATAGTTAGCCACATCTGCATACTAAGGAGTGTAAGTAGAGATAGCAAACAAGTTTTCATCATGAAAATTATCATTGACTGGTGTATTCTCTTCTGTATGCATAAGTTTGGACAAAAAATAAGCAACAACATTATTTCTCCTTGGTCTATCTATAATATTAATGTTGAATTCTTGTAACAGTAATAGCCATATTGTAATTCTAGCATTTGTGAAAGGTTTGTTCATTAAAAATATGATAGTTGAGTGATCAGTGTATACAAATACTTCATACCTAGTTATATAGTGTCATAATTTGTTAACGGCATGAACCACTGCTAAGAATTCTTTTTCAATAACCGTATAATTTAACTAAGCAAGAGAGATATTTTTGTTGAAAAAATAGATAGCATTGGGAACTTTATTTTCTCTTTGGCCCAAAACAACACCCAGAACTATTGATTATGTAAGAGTCGATCACGGTGGGCTCTGCGGCTAGGGTTTACCTGGCCGCAACCCCTCTCCAGGTTTTCATGGGCGCCTTCTTCTGACGGGCCACATCAACTGCCTTGTGTGCCCCCGTCAGCTCTAGTGTACTTTTTTTGTGGTCGCCCCTACCTCCAGCATTTTCTCTACTCCTGGTGGCTCTGGTGTGCTACTTTTCTTTCATGGTTGCCCACTTCTTCCAGCATGAACCTGCTTGGTTTGCACTCTTTGTGAACGGTATTACCGAATGGTGCCCCAGCTTCTAATGGCTTGGGGTTTGAGTGCCACTTCTTGCGCAACTCATGGTAGTGGTCTGTTGTGGTTGTCCGATCTGACTGTTTTGTTTCTTGGGTTTTTCCCTTGAACAATTCCTTCTAGGGTCTTCGAAGGCCCCCTTTCTTGAGGTTTTGGTGGCAAGGTTTTGGGTCCCTGTTATGAGATCTGGAGCTTGATGCTGCGGTTGTTGGATTTTTTTTCTTCTTTAGTGATTGAGACAGAGCTTTGAGGTCCATCTTTGGGCGTGTAGTGTGGATTTTTGGATCTGTACTTTGAGGTCCTTCTTGGGCATGCAGTTCGGTTCTTTTGCTTAAGCTGCAGGATCTTACCAGTTATTATCATTGTAAATTTCTTTGTGACTTTGTTGTCTATATGGGCCCTTTAGGGTTTCTTGTTTTCTACTCTTTTACCCATGGATTGGGAGAGTGCATCTTGCACCTATGAATGTAATTTTGGCTCCTTTTGGATGAATAAAATTATGAATTTTTTTCGAGGAAAAAAAAAAAACACCCAGAGCTATATATGAGGCATCAGTGCAAATATGGAAAGGGAGGGACTAATTTGTCCCTCTCAGAAGGGAGCAGTTGAAAGTTTTTGTTTTAAAATTTCAAAGGAAATTTGACATTGAGAATCCTAATGGAATTCAACATCCTTTGCTAATAGCATGAACAGTGGGGTAGCTAGGTTTGTAAAATTTTGAACAAATATTCTATAGTACCCAACATGCCCTAAGAAGCTTCTGACCTCTTTTTGGCTACTAGGGATTTTGATTCGAGAAATTATTTCAATTTTAGTAGGATATACCCTTATTCTAGTACCAAAAATATGATTACCTAAAAATCCCCTCATTGAACATCATTTTGGATTTTTCATGGTTGTGGGAAATGTCATTTTCTCTACATTTAATCAATAATTTCTTTAGATTGTCTAAGGCTTGTTGAAAATCATCCCCATATAATCTGAAGTCATCCATGTAGACCTCCACACAATAATGAGTTAAATAAGAAAAGATGGCCAAGACAACTCGTTGAAAGATAGCAGGGGCATTACATAACCCAAATGGAAGGACCCTATAAGCATAAGTACCCAAAGGACAAGTAAAAGTGGTCTTCTCCTCATCCTTTGGTGCAATTTTGATCTGGTTATAACAACTGAACCCATCCTAGAAGGAAAAGTAATTTTTCCTAGACAAAGTGTCCAACACTTGGTCTATAAAAGGTAAAGGAAAACAGTCTCTAAAGGTATCCTTATTTAGCTCTATAAAATCCACACAAATTATCCACTTGCCATTTTTCTTAGGAACGATGACTAATTGAGATGTCCACTTACTATCTAAAATGGGATAAATAAAATTGACATTTAAGAGCTTTTGTAACTCTTCTTTCACTATATCCTTCAAGGTTGGATTCATCCTCCTTTGAGGTTTCCTAACAGGACTGATTTGCTTGTTGGTATAGATGTGATGGATACAAATATCCGGGTGGATCCCTTTCATGTCAGAGTAGTCCCATGCAAAGGAATCAGATTGTTCTTGAATCATTTGAATCAATTGATTTTATTGTTCAACTTCTAAATCAGAATTGATATAAGGACACTTCCCAGGGCTGATTTTGACTGATTTCATAGGTGAATTTCTACCTTCGTTCATTTTTGTCATAGTTAACAGGGTAGAAGGATGAAAAATTTCTTGGAATTTAGAACTGAAAATATGTTTATATTCCTGAAAAGATTGTGGATATTCAATACATTTAGTCTCAGCTAAGAATTGGCTTAAAATATGATCTTCAATTGGTTGTTGAAAACCTCTTATCTTTTCAATTGTTAGCAAGGGTTTAGCACATTCCTCCTCCCCATATGGATTCTCCAACCATAAAAGAATTTCAAGAGTTGGTTGGGCATTAGGAAATAGAGTAAGCTTTTGGCTGTGCATCCCATTGCAAATTTTCATCTCCCTAGAATAACAACCAATAAATGCATCATCATTGGCCAACCAAGGTCGACCAAGCACAACTAGATGTCCAGGTTTGGAGGATTTTGGATGAATTACCAAGAACTGTACATGATACACCCATGAGGCTAGGGTGACTGTTACATCATCCAAACTCCCTGATGGACTAATGATTGATTTGTTTGCTAATTCCAGTAGGGTCTAGGTTGGCCTTAAGTGATTTAGTTGCAGCGTTTTCATGGTACTAACAGGCATAACATTTATTGTTGCTCTGAGATCATTGAGTGTATTTGGTAAAGCAATGCCATTAATTTCTACAATTACTACTGGGTTCCCTGGGTCATTGTATTTGGATGGAATTTATGATATAAATTATGATAATTGTCCAACCACCTGTATAATAAGAGGATCCTTCCTTTTTCTTCCAGGATTTTTAATGCAAATGTCCTTTACAATATTGGAATAGATAGGAATATCTTTATTATCTTGTAGCAGGTCAATATTTACACATATATTTCTTAATTCAACCTCTAAATAATGTCCTAAAGGCACCTAAGGTTTATTTACAAGAAAACTTTATGGATAAGGTGGATGGTTATTTTCCTGAGGTAGTTTAGTTTGTAAGGTAGGATTGGCTAGAATGTAAAGAGGAATTTCCTCTACAACAAGGGTGTCTTCATCTTTATTTAGTTGATTTTCTGATTCTTCTTCTTGGATAACCACTGTAGAATTTGTTTTATTTAGGACCTTCCCTGATCTTAGTTGGATTTCATTCAATGGAGCCAAGGTAATGACATAAGTTGCGAAGGTCTACAATTCCATATTTTGTACAGGTTGAGTAGGTCTATTATTATGGTTTGCAATTAGATGTGCAAGAATTGGGGTAGGAATAGGAGGATTTGTATTTAGTGGAGCTTGCAGTGGTTGTTGTTGGTTTAGATTCATGGGAAATGTAAGTTTATTTTGTAGTTGAGTAGGTGGGGGTAGTGAAGGTGGATTAAATCTTGGAAACATATGAGAGATATTAGAAGGATAGCGTGGGTATGTAGGAAAGTATGGTGGATGCAAAGGGGCATTTCCATAGGTAGTTCCCCTCCATCCCTGTTGCCAAGGATGGCCTTGGGGTTGTTGAGGTGTCCACTGGGAATAAGGCATCATAGGGACCCATTGTTGTTGTGGGTATTGCATGGAGGTATTTGGGAACATGTTAGGATTTTGTTTCCTCCACAGCCTCTTAGGGGGGTATAATGTATCTTGGGGTTCTACTCCTCCTTTATAGATATCCTAAAATCCAGGCAGTGAAGGACATTTTTTAGTAGGATGATCCTTTGTACAAATTCCACAAACTTCTGTGACATTAATAGGGCACTCCTTCTCAGAATGTATTTTTCTACAATGAGGACAAAAAATGGATAAGGAAGCATTCTCTTCCTCTTGTTTCCTTTTAATTTTAAGGGTATCCAATTGGGTGTTGATTGTATTTAGGATATATGTTTTAAAGTTCTCTAGCAGATTTCCCAATTCCATTCTTGTGACACCTCCTATGGTAGGTTTGGAAATTATGGTTACATGGTCTCTTAGACTTTTAACAGTTTTGGCTTGGCTACAGAAGCACTTTTTACAATATTATGCAATATCAGCAAATGGTTTTTGGTACATATCCCCAGAGCTCATGAGGTTCAACACTTCTATACACTCATCCCTAACACCTTTCAAAAAAATACTCCTAACCATGGTTGTGTCAAGGGAAAATTGTTTGGTATGTTGGTAGTTATAGAGGAACCTTTCTAAGTAATCCTACAGGATATCCTCCTCAGATTGTTGCATCTTGAATATTTCATTCCTAGCATATCTAGGTCTACAATAATCCTGATATTTTTGGAGAAAATTTTCCTTCATGTCATCCCAGGGTAAAATAGTATGTTCCCCTAAACTCATGAACCATCTTAGTGTCGAGTCTTTTAATGTGGCTTGAAACAATTTCAATTTCTAAGCATTGTATGTGTAATTATAACTTTTAAATAATATATCAAACTCAAAAAGAAATGAATCAGGGTCCTCATATGACATACCATGAAAATGAGGCAGTGATGAAAATGAAATATTGTTCATGGTGACATTTCTAGTAATGTCTAATATTGGAAATCCAAATGTCTTTGTCTGAGTGTTTTCATTTCCTTCTTCATCTGCCATATTTCTCAATGATACTTTATATGTTGCATGTGATTTTTCCCCACTAGGTGATGGTTCAACCACTGGATTAATTGGGATATTTATGTTTTCCAATATTATGTGTACTGCTCCAACTGCAGATTCAGCCTCTTCTACCACTGTCTCTGGATCCTTTCTAATTTCCTCTTATGATTGGGACGCCACTGCTTCTCCTGCTTCTTGCTGTGATATATTCCCAAATTTCACAGTAGCTTCAACTTTAGGGTCTCATAATATATCTTCAATTAATGCTTCTAAACTTTTTGCTCTAAAACAATTTCTTGCATAGCGATCAACACAATTAGTCGAAGGGATTTTTCTTGGACCATATATATTTTCTAGAATTTTTGTTGCAATAAATCTTCCTTTACTATCCCTAAGTCTTCTCATATAAAATAAAAATATCTAATGCTAACACAACCTAAATTCTAACTACTAAAGGAAAGAGGACAACCTACCTTTTGAGCAACCCCACCAAAGTGGATGCACAGGTTCTTACCTCTCATATTACCGTCTTCTCTCTGCCCTTAGGTCGGCCTTAAAACCAATCCAAAACCATTAGAGCAATCTAACGCAAATGCTTACCTATTACTATTTACAACTCCCCGACAACGATGCCAAAATGTTGATGCAATTATATGTAGAATATGTTGCCAATCATTAATATGTCAACCGGGATTCGTAATCAACAAATTTGCTACACTTTATGTGCCATAAACAAAGTGATTTTAATCTAACTAATAATCATACCACTTCTAGATATAAATCTCTATTTCAACCCAAAGACTAATCACAATTTAAAGGAATGAAAATCCTTCTATATAAAGGAACATAAAGCCTTCTATATTAAACCAAGTCTTACCATTTAAAAAGAAAAGATTGATAGATAACACACTTGTGGAATTCAAAAAAAATTTGGTACAGAAAAGAAAGCTTCCCACATAGTGGCTCATGAAACATAAAGGAGGGAATCCTATCCTTTTTCTTGCAATGATTAACCCTTTATCAATTTCTATCTACCTCTCCACACTCAATCAAATGAAACATACAAATAAACTCAGACTCAGACACTTTCTAAACATATTACATATTTTAGAGAACTGTCTAGTTTAATAGACCAAGGACAGAAATCCATTTATCAGTCCATGTAATGCAAAAGATGGATTATCAAATTACTCGGGTGCTAACACACTTTTACAATTCAAGATAAATGATGGATTCATAAATCATTCTTCAAAAATGTAATTAATTAACCATTACAAGTTGTTGAAAGTAAACTAAATAAATCACCTATAGTTTTGGTGCACCACACTCATCATACATCAATTCACATCTAATTTAGACCAGAGATTGAATTGTGATAAGTACAGGATGGAGAACAACTAAGTTTAATATGATCACAAGCCAGTGACATCTCTAGCCCATACAACTCGACTCTTGTAAGCCATGACTCTTATACCATTGTACCAATGTGTACCATATCCCAACCTAATTGAGGTCCATTACTTGTGGAAATACACATAAAATATTATACTTTTTGCTAAAGATATTCATGTAGCTTACCATCTATGAGAAAACACATAGATTAGCCATTCTTCTACCATTAATGTAAATGCAGCTACAACATATTGAAATAAACATGAATGTAGCTAATAAACTCATTTACAACATCATATAAACCATTCCAATAGACACAGTTAAAGACACAACAATTTATCTCATAAAATAACACATAACAAGATAACACA